>VDFB02339049.1:0-48271 GCA_007258455.2 Sequoia sempervirens
CTTCTATATTCCTGTATTTCTTTTTGTGGTAGTGAGCCTTGGTTGTGAGAGAAATGTGAGATCGAGGTGGGTGAATCACAATCCATATTGGCTAAACCTTTGTAGTCATTATGACATACTAACAATTACTAACAATTCTTAAGGCTAAATATAAATCTTAATGAAAAATAAAGTAAGATAAATGTATGCATGAATTTGAATAATTTTTTTAACCTATTATATTCCCTTGGTATGAAATATGTAAGAAAGCCAATGCTTGATAAAAATATGTTTAAATTGAAGGTACATAGGTTCTCTTGATGCACAACTTTTTCTAAAATAATGAAACCACATAAATATTAGCATGAACATATACAATAATACAATAAACTCATCAATTTTTTTCTTTTTGTTTTTAAACTACTATGAGACATCTACAATATGATTTATAATGCACATATCTTCCCCACATTGGGATATCAATAGGTATGATACCTCCATGGCTGCAAGTTTAAAAAAGTACTATAACTTACACACATAAACACAAACTTTCTCCATGACCATAGTTGTTTTCACCTCCCAACCATTGCCTTGCTCACAAGCCACCCCCAAGCTAGGAGGTATCCATTAGAACTAGATACACTCGAGCAATTTTTTTAACACAAAAAAATAAGGGAAAATAAACGTATGTATAAACACCCATCCCAAAGGTTTTAACACACATAAGAACCTACTCTTGGTTCTTCTAGGGAGAGAATAAGAGACACTCAATCAAAGGGGTACATATATATTTGAATGATAACATGATAAACTTCATTCCCATCCTCCTTACACATTTCTAACCACCATATCTCCAAATCAGCCACTGAAACTCCATATGCATAATATAATGGGTACTCATACCCATTTCACTCCCAAGGAGTGTGAATACCCCAAATATGGTTCATCCTCTCTGAATCCCTCACACAATGGTTGCTTCCACCTTATGGTAGAGAGCACCTCCAACACACCAATCCCACAAAAAAATATAACACTCATGAAAAAAAAAAAAAATACTATCTAAAACATTCAACAAATGATTACATAAACCATAGAAAGGCATGAAGCCTATCTCAGTGAAAAAATTGCCAAGGCATGATTGTTGAAGGAGAGCTCCCAAATTCCTTTCCTCAACTCTTTTCCCTAAAATCCTCCACAATAAGCCAAATTTAAGACTTCCCAAAAGAAGTCCCACTTCCATATTTTGTAGATGTTTAATATAAATTTTATGTTTAAATTTTTCATCTGATTCATATCAATCTATCACCATAGAGTTTTGAAGATCTTCATCAACCTTGACACTTTCACTTTCAACAATCTTTCTCAATATTTTGTTGTAGCATTGGAAGGCTTTGCTTCTAGTAGAATATCCAAGGAAGATTCCTTCATTAGACCTTGCATCAAGCTTTCCCAAATTTTAGTCATCTCTTTTGATATAACACTTGCTTCCAAACATCATCAATAGCCTATCATGGCCTTTTACTTGCTAAAGAGGTAGGGGTGACTAAGCTTTGGTTATAAGGGGACTCCAGGCTCAATATTATAAATTGTTTCCTTAAGGTAATTCAATCATCGTGGTCTATTGTGCACTTAATTGAAGATGTCCTTTCCATCATTAGATCCTTTGATGATGTTAAAATATCAAATGTTATTAGGAGGCTAATTCTCTTGCTAATGGGTTCACCAATTTGGGGGTTGTGTCTTATTGGTAATCTTGTGAGGCCATTCCTTTTAATCTTTAGAGTATTTCTAGTCATGACCAATTGTCTTGCCATGGTAGCAGAAACATTGGGAGATAAGTTATTTTATTTCCTCTTCCTTTGGTTTATCAACTTTTAGTTTAGATATTGTTCAATCAATTATTTCATATCTTGTGAAAACGAGATCATGGATTGGGATTTTATTGTTGGTTGTACTTGTGGTGTCAGGCTAACACGGTTTATGGGTGTTATTTGGATTTTTTGTTGGATTGTTTGTTTAACCCTTTCTACTCACAAGAACAAGGTGAAGGTTGTGAGTAGGTTGTTTTAAGTGGAAATGGGAGATGATCATTGCAGATTCGAGCTACTTTCCTCAAACAATTCAATGGGAATGAGATTATTTGAGAATACCTAGAGAAAGGTGGTGTTTTCCCCTACTTGCTCAAACTTCATAGTTTTAATTCAAAGGTGACTGAGGCCATTGTGAATGGATGGAACAACAAAATATTGTGATACCTTGAGTTGTAGAGGTGAATATCACTGAGGAGTTCATTGCTGAGATAACTGGTTTATCAACAAAGGGCAAGAAGTTTTACAAAGATTGTGCTACATGAAAGACTACCTTAGCTAATTTTTTCAAAGGTAAGGAAAGGGAGAAGCTTAGAAGCGTGGGAATCGGTGGGTATGATTTTAATTCAATCAAGCCGTTGTGGAGAGATGTGGCACTTATAATGAAATTCATCACACTTGAAGGAAAGTACTCTATCATTTATGGCTACCACTTTATGCTGCTTAATCATTTTAGACACAACAATTTGGTTTTGTTCCCCTATTACTTGCTTGTTTCTATACAAACTAGTACTGATGATCATAGAAAGAACCCTAGTAAAGTAATCCTCCATGAGGGTCTCATGAAACTTAATATTGATCATATTAAGTTGAAGTTTTTACCTAAGATTTCTAAGATTTCTTTTGCTCATAAAAAGAGGGGCATTACGTTTGGTTATGATACTAGTGAGCCGGTGAAAGAATGGGATGGTGAATATGTGGATAAAAATAATAAAGATGAGGTGTCATCAAATGATGAGGGTAAGTATGAGGATGATTTGGAGGCTTCTAAGTCCTGGTCGAAGGGCTGTGAGACTAGCATTGAAATGAAGGAGGTTTTTTCTCCTACTATTAAAAAGATTTTGAAGGGGAAGAAATGGGGCACTAAGAAGGAGAAATGTGTTCTTAATCCAGAGGAGGATGGGATGAAAGGTGTATAGGAGCTCCTTGTTCTTTGTTTCAAGGGGTTTTAGGGGAATGTTTAGGAAGGAAAAGAGTAGGCTATGGTGGAAAATTTCCTAGAGGGTGAGGGTTTCATAAATTCTCGAGAGGCTCCTCTCAGGCATGGTGGTTTGGAGTCCCCTATTTGCAAGGGTGGTGAGCAAGTTAAGAAGGTTGAAGACAAGAAAGGGCTTCTTGAGACGTCAGTGAAGTTAGGCCAAATTTTTGAGAAACATTGAGTGAAAGTTGAGGTTATTGATGTGGACTCTTGTGCTAAGGAATATTTGGAGGGAAAAGGTGGGGATCAAAAGGACCTCCATGAGAATGCTATTTTTCCTACTATTGTGCCAATGAATTGGGATGAGATAGATATGGATATTTTTTATAGAATGGTGGAGGATGGCACTAGAAATCTCCTTTCTCTTACTAAATGGCTCTTCTCGGAGGTCAAGGACCTCAATACTAGGCTAAAAGAATGGCAAGATGTTTATGTGGCTTTGGTGAACTATAATTAAAAAGAGTGTTCGACGAAAGATAAGGTCAAAAATATGAATGTGATCCTCGATAAGGTGGCCATGGATGCCAAAAAACTTGGAAAAAATCATGAGGAGAGGTTGGCTACTCTAAAAAATATTGTTCACAGGGTTCATGAGGAGTGGTTTGTGGCTTTCGAGGATAGAGTGAAAAAGATCAACAATGACCTAAACTTTGTGGTGAGAATTAGCAACTAGTCCTTGATGTCTAGTGTGTAAGGCTAATCTTTGTTCAATGAGAAAGCTATCCATTGGAATAGTAAGAATCTAGACCTTGGTGAACATGAGGAGGCTATAGTTGAGATTAGTTGTATGAACCTAGTGGAGAAGAATGTGGATGTTGGTCCTTGGTTAAATACTAGGAGGAAGACAAAGAAGAGGGAAACCATTAGCTCATCTCTAGTAATCTATATTTGACTAAGGTTCTTAATAAAAAAAAATAGTTTGTGTTTGATCAACCTTCTACGTTGATGTTTTCTTGTTGGTTTTGCTATCAATTTGTCTAGTGTTATCTTTTGAAAATATTTTTGGCTTTTTTGGGATGTTGGTGCTTGTGTCGAGGCCCCTTCAAAACCTACTTTTCCATATAAAAAACACTTGCTTCCAAGCACTCTAAAATATTTGACAGTAGGTATCCTTCCATACCACAACTCATAGGAAGTCTTTGTGCTATTTTCTTTTGCTTGAATTGTCATAAGTCATGTAAAAAATAGTATGAATTGCTTCTCTCCAGTATAATTATGGTAGATTAAGTTCCTTCATCATAGTCCTTATAGCTTCTTCAACAGTTCTATGTTTCCTTTCAACTACTCCATTTTGTTGAGGAGTCCTAGGAGTAGACAAGTGCCTATTTATGTCATGATTCTCACAAAAAAATTTAAATTCCTTGGAGGTGAACTCTCCACCTCTATTAGACCTCAAAAATTTTATCTTCATATCCATTTCATTCTAAAACATAACTTTAAATGCTTTGAATATATCTAGGGATTCAAATTTTTCCTTGAGAAAAGTAACTCATATCATTCTAGAATAATCATCAATTAAAAGAATGCTTGTCACCTTAAAGACTTCTTATTCTTGTAGGACCACCAAGATTTTTACGCACCAATTCCAATAATCTAGTAGAAGATTGTTCTTTTCCTTTGAAACTTATCCTTGTCTACTTTCTAATATAAAAATCCTTGTAGACAACATTGATAAGCTTTGTAATCTTTGGTAGATCTTTCACTGGTTGAACTAAACATATTCTTACCAAATTATCAAAATTAATGTGACACATCCTCCTATTTCATAGCCAACTTTAATTAATTTTTCATGAAGTAACGACCATCAACACCCTTGAGTTGATAAACATTTCCATCTATCCTTCTAGTAGCAACCATAATTCTAGACCCTTTTCTGATCTCATATCCATCATCCTAAAACATAAGATTGTATCCTTTGCTACAAATTTTTCCAACACTCAAGAGGTCATGTATTAAACCATTAACATAGTAAATGTCATCAATATTATGCTTTCCATCAAAACTAATTGAACCTATTCAACATATCTTAGCACCTAAATCATCACCAAATATAACAAGTCATCCATCATATTTTTCATGTTTAACAAACTTAATCTTGTCTCCAATCATATGATTATAGTATATGTGCTATCAATTATCCAATAGTTCTTATCCTATCTAGCATAAAAATGAGATACTAAAGTACCTTTAGTCTTATTTTTTCTCTCCAAAGGGTATTCCTTCACACATCTTTCAGAGTTAGCAGAAGAAAAAATCATCTTTTAAATCCATGAACAAGCATTCATCATCATCTCTAAAATTGGATTCATCATCACAAATACTTGCATCTCAACAATTTTTGGCCAAACTAGACATTGAATTGATTTTTTCTAACTAAATCTTCACTTTTAGGCACCTATAGTGGCTAAAACATGAGGAATTTGAAGATGATGCAAACTAGTGATTTATTACATTTTGTCTATAGATTCTAAAATTTCTTTTTTCAAAATTTTTGGAATTTGATTGCACTTCTTTTTCCATCTCCTTCGAAAACTAGTTTTTTTTAGTAAACATCATTTTTAAGGAGTGACACTCACCGTATAACACATAATTTTTTTTCCATGACATAAAAATTCTATTTTTTTTAATTTAGATTTGTAACTATGATATCTATTCCAATTGGTTTCATATAATATTTTTATTGAATATTTTTCCTTTAATCAATTTTCTAAAGTCAAATCAATTACACCGCATATAGCTGTGACCAGATAACACAAAACTTTTTGTATGTAATGTAATTCAATTATTTTTTGTTAGATCAAGGACTTAAATATCCGGTGCACTCCATATTTTTTATTTTATTTTGATAATCTTCTATTTTTCCACATGTGAAGCAAGAACATAAAACTTGATTTTTGGTGAAAACCTACATTCATAAGCAGAAATAATAATAATAATAATAATAATAATAATAATAATATTGAATAATAATAAAATTTAAAATTTATTTAAAATTATAAATTTTTGTGCCTTTTATATTAGTTATCATGATACTACACTTTTAAATGAATTCATTTAATCCCCCAAAAGGTAAATCATAAGTGGTTTTTTATCAGCATTTTGATAGGTGTAAAGGAGACTCTATTATAGGTATGGTTTAAAACTAGCGGGGTTCTATCCAAGGGGGTTTGATTTAAGGTAGTTTGATTAAACTCTCTTCAATTGTAATGCTTTAAATGGAAAATTTTTGGCTTTTTAAATCATTATATTTCTAAAATATATGATTTCAAAGAAAATCAATCTACTATAAATTGTAAACCAGCCTTAAGTGGACTCACCCCTTGCCTAACATAATAGATTTTCATAATCTTCTTTACCTTTGTTCTCCTTGTTTTTTCTATTCACAACTCTGTTTGGACATCTTGAAGTATAGTGACCTATCTTTCCACAATTGAAACATTTGAAAGGAAACTTACCTTTGTACTTACCAGTACCCTATTTTTATCCTTCTCACAAAGCTTCCACATCATCAAGATCCTCCTCATCCGATTATTCAATCTTCTCTGATTTTCTAGCCTTCAAAGTAGTCTCAACTTTTGCACCATTATTTGTACCAAATTCTCTCATTTTAGATGTAGTTAGGGAACCATACAATTGATCTCTAGTATATGATCTAGATTTTGAGATTTTTCAATAGTAAATAAATTTGGATCAGAAGATTTAGGATGGGTTATAAGAATTTTCTTTTACCACTTTGGCTCTTTGACTTTTTCCACCAAGACCTTAAGATCACTTCATCTACCCTCAAAGATATAGTTGTAATATTTTCATCTTCAGACATCCGCAAGTTCTCAAATGTGATCTTTAAATTTTGCATCTTAGCTTGTTTGACCATATCATCTCCTTCATAAATACTTTCCAACTTTTCCCAAATTTCTTTACTAGTTTTTAGATTCATAACTTTCACTAATTCAAAATTTGTAAGACTACTCAATAGAGCATACCTTGCTTTACTATTGCTTTCATAGGTTTTGAGTTCAACTTCAATGCCTGCATTCATTTCTAGGCAGCATAGTATATCCACTAATTGATTTCTAGACATCATATCCCAAATTCTCCAGAAATCCTTCCATCCTTGTTTTCTAGAATGCATAGTCTATTCCATAAAATATAGGGATCTCCTTCTTGTGTGCAATCCTAGATTTATCTTAAATGGTTAATCTTTCTTCCAAGAAACCTTGCTCTGATACCAATTTTTTAATGCAAAAGACAACTAAGAGGGGGGAGAGTGAATCAATTGTACCTTAAAACTTCAACACCCTCATACACATTCAACCACATTCATTCATTAAACCCTTAAATTTTTTATAATGAATTAGCATAAAAAGAAAATAACAGAAAATGAAACAACTTAACACAATACACAAGAAAACACCAGTTTACGTGGAAAAGCCAAGAAGGGAAAAGCCACAATGAGAATTAGCTCACAATATAAGTAATATCAACACCAAATACAATAGGGCTCACTATCAGAAGGCTCACTACCTAAATAAGAAAGGCTCATTGCTAAAAGGATCACTACCAAAATAGAAAATAATATAGAGAAGGAATGTTACACAAATAAAAGCATCTCAATGCAATAGAGAATTGACCACAATGATATCAACACCTTTGTAGTCTTATTGAATAATTGTAGCCACCTTCTTCACTGCATCCAATAAACTAACACATGAAATCTCACACTGCACTTCTCAATTTTGTACCCTAAAAAACTGCACTTGGCATCATTTGCATCTCTCTCATCTATCTTAGCATCCTTCAACAACTCAACTCATACTTATACAATCTTCAACCTTGAAACCTTCTCCAAGGTTAGCTATTCACATCAACCATGAAGATTCAAATTATGTTGGCACCAAAAAATCCCTGTGGTTGAAATGAATGAAGGTAGACCACAAAATTCCTTAGCTAGGACTTAAATCCATCCTCACATGTGACACCAAGCTTCCAAAAACTAAGCATCTGAACTCAAGTAGTGTAAACACTAGGTCATTCATTACCCGTGCAAACACCATTAAAATTTTAACTACATCCTTCCTCAAACCAAAGGATGACTTGAAAATCACAAATCACACTCAATCATGATCTAGAATGTTCCTCAAACACCTTAAAATCCATCAAACTCCTTTGCAACAACTTTCACTTGAAGAATGTAGAGGTATGTACACAAACAACTTTGCCATACACTATTACTTGAAAAATTGACTTTAGAAGCACCAAACCACAAACCAAATTGACAAAATAAAGGTACTAGCACTATCAAAACACCCTAGATTTGTAATACTCTATAACATAATTGTGGAGAAACATCTATAGAGTAGAAACATTTATCCTAGACACTCCTATAATACACGTACCACACACTAGTGAACACAACTTCTTTTTGTATAACATCCAACACACCAACTCTTTTTACTATAGAACCTCTCAACTACTCTCAACAACATATTTTAATCACAAGAATATATTCAATATAGAATAAATGTGGAGAAACATAAGAACACACACCTCTATTAACTTAGAACACCACTACAACACAATGTTATTTCCTCCTTTTTATCAAAATTTTATTGAAAGAAATTGAAAACCAAGCACCAAAGACATATTGTCATTATCTTCAACACTTAGACAACAAAAATTAAAAAACTACAACATAGAAACTGAACCACATATCCATAGACATATGCTTATCAAAGAAACACTAAAGGTTGACACCAATAGATCTACTAATGACAACATAATGCAACTAATTAAAGCATCAACTGCTCGCACTCTTGCAACAATATCTATAGACATCAATCACAGCACATAATTTTTTACATCAATGACAACACCAACTGCTCATACTTGTAATAAAGGCTACAAGATTGGGTAGTTTGATAAGACCACCCAATCTTGACTGCATCAACACCTGTATTAGAGCATGTATCATATTGTAATATGTGTTGGGAGTAGCTGATTTTAGATTTGAGAGAGTGTTTTATGAGATATGATGATTTGTTGTGTGTAATTTATTTGGGCTATCCTCCAATAGAGAAAAGGATAGGTAGAAGGTGTACAAATGACCTCCATTGTGTGAAAGTGGTAGATAGTGTTTTTAGAGGTACATCTTCTAGAATCTTTGTTAGGTAGAGGATAGTTATGATTTTTTGTAAGTTTTGTTGCAAATTGTGAGTGGGTTGCAATTGGTTATAGAAATTTCAAGGAAGAAGAGCATGAGGTTGGCCTTGGGTAGGGTTGTAAAAACTTCTTTTATCGAGAGGAGAGAAATAATTTTAGAGGAAGAGAGTTGTTCTATTCAAAATAAGTGTGCAAAAATATCTAGGAGGATAGATGTATTGGAGGAAAGTATTATGAAAGGAAAGAGGAAAGAAAAAGAAAGAAGATGGGAGAAGTTAAATCCTATAATTTTTCTAATGCTTTTTCATGTGTAGGTAGAAGAAAAGATGAAGAAAAGAGTCCAATAGATAGCAATGAAGAAGAAAACATCTTGAAAGAGGAAGGAAAGAATAAGGTTGCATCCAAATCATGTCTTGTGGAAGGAATGAAAGTGCATGATATTGCAGCAGTAGCATGTCTTAGTGAAGGTATGTATGTTTTGATGAATAAGGATGTGAATGGAGAAGGTGTTATAGCAATAGAAGAAAATATAAAAATAGAGGTAATAGTTAATATTTTTCATTTTTATGATGATGAAGATGATTTTGAGTTGTGTACAGATGATATTGTGAAAGTGGAAGAAGAGATTGATGAAAGAGTGGAAATGAATACAAAGGAGTGTGAATAGGAAGTGCAAATAGAAATATTTAAATTCCAAGACATTGTTGATTTAGATGAACATTGGTGGAGGAGGATGGATTGTGGGGGCTTAAATCCAATAAGAGAAGAGAAGAGAGGAAAGTGTATTTGGTGGAATATTTTCATATATGATGGAAAAAAGTCCATAAATGAAAGATGGATTGGTAAATACATTTTGCAAAGGAAAATAGGAAGAGTTCCAAGTAAATGTTGGAAAAGGAGAAGAAAGAAAATTTTCATGGTACCTATGAAATAGTTGGTGTATGCTACAAATATTTTACTATTTGAAAGGGTGTATCAAATTCTCAACTCTATTTTTTGATCCGTGCTCATAAATTTCTTACCTTGTGTGTTTGATGTAGGAGCATTCGAGCTCACAAGCAATCCTACATCATGAAAAAAATATTTTCTTTTCATGTTCAATATTTTGAATTTTTGGTGTAGGTTTGAGCTTCAAGAGCATATTGTGAAGTAAGGATATAATTTTATCTATGATGGATTTATTTCCATTCCATACATCAAGGTCAAGCAAGGGGTTTACTATGATTTGTAAAATTGTATAATTTCAAAGTTCTAGGGGTTGAAACAATCTATTTACCATGGTGGAAAGGGATTTTAAAGGTAAATTGATTTAAATTAATTAATTTTCTCAAGTTTCATGGTTAGGTAAGTGTTCTTAATTCAAGTGACTCTTGGCATTCCATTGTGGTCTTATTCTTTCAATTTTGGTTCCTAGAATGGAGGAAAAAAACTAGTGATTTTTAGAAAATAATTTAATGACTCTTCAATTTCCAATTTGGGGTGAATGACCACAACTTGGTTAGTTATTTTATTAATTTTTCAAAGTCATATACAATAGCAAGACATTGGATATGTTTCAACAAATTTTAATGGCACTTTTGGAAGCAACAAACTATGATTTATTTCATTTTTTGCAAGAATTTTAAGGGTCAATCAGAGAGAAGATTTTGAAACCAATATTTTGGATTTTCACATAGTTAAAACCCTCTTTAAATACAGCCTTTAATGGTGTCAAGAGGAAAAAATCAGAAGTAACAATTTTGAGGAAAGAATTTACAAGTTGCTCTAGAGGATTGCATGAAGGAAAGTGCAGAAAATTATCTTTCCAAGAGGGGAGGGATAAGAGAAGAGAAGAAGAAAGTTTTATTTTTTTTATGTGTTAAAGGAAGACATGAGAGATTTAAGATGAAGAAAAATATATATATTTACAAATAGGAGTGAAGCCAAGGAAGTTGAAGACAAGAGACCTTGAATATTTGAAGTCATGAAGTGCCTAGAAACCAATGTAAAATTTCTGAATTTTATTTCTTGTTGAAATCCTCACTATATGCAATTGTTCTTAAGGAATTTTCATGTATGGATATGTATGAATATTGAAATAAAGATATTTTTTAGATTATTTTTCCATTATTATGTTAATATGGGTTGGATGACATGATAAGGCTACAAGATTGGGTAGTTTGATAATGGAAGATATGAAATTAGCCCCACTGCTGGAGTAGAATTGGTGCCTCTAAATTTTAATAGTATAATGAACTATATGGATACACCTAAGTATAAATTCAAAGCAAGGGCTAGGCATGTTGTCTAGAAAAAATTAGATCCAAGGAAAACTCTTCAGATAGCCACTCCTGTAGGAGAAAATGATAAGCATGAAATGACAACTAGGGATTACCAAGTTACCACTATCAACCTAGGACATTCCTCATAGGAGAAAGATTTGGATGAATGGGAATGAACTTAGAAGCAACTATTTCTCGCATGAGAAAGGAAAAAAAAAGAAAAAGGAACTAAAAGAACGAGTTTCTCATTTCGAGAATTTCATTAGAGTCATAGTCTAGCCAAGTCATTCATTAAGTGAATTGCCACCAAATCTAGTATTGATGTATAAAGAGAGAGTGAATACAATAAAATTATTAAAGCATAAGATAAACGTGTTTGAAGAATATATAGCATATTTGGTGCAATAGGGTGAAGAAATTATGAGAGATGTAATTGGTAAATGCAAAGAAGCATATCGTTGGCCTAATAAGTCTAAAAGGATTTTGACTGAATGTAAAAACCACATGGATTAGAATGATGTGGAGGTAAGGTGGTTAGATGTAGTTCTTAAAATGGATGTCTGTGTGTTGATCGAAAGAGAAAGTGGTCACAAAACAAAGATGTTCTAGTGTTAAAGAAGTGGAAATTGTAGTTAAATTAGGAAAGCGATGCTTTGTTGCACCGTATGACCGAAGTTGGAAAAGATCACACGTGAAAAGTGAAAATATGGTGAATGCGACTTAGATCCTGCGACGCAAAGATCATCACTGAAAATAGGTCCCAAGAGGAAAATTTAGAAAATTCAGGAGCTTAAAAGAACTCACGTAGTAAAATTTGATAACAAGCTTATTTATACATTTCAAAAAATATGTAAAGAAAATAATCAGAGTAAATTGAATTCATTTCTAAACTACTGCGCTTACTTAAAACAATCTATCGGTGAAAATTTGAAATTTCAATGCAAGAAGATTCCTTAAATTTCGCAGAAAGTTAAATATATGGTCTTTCTCTACCACCCTAACCACACAATAAAACGACATAACATTTTAATAAAGATTTTTGTGATATCGCTAGGCGACTCACGTCCCAATGCGATGCATATATTTTGTAATTTTTTCCACAAAATAATTAATTACGGCTTTTTTATTACAACTTTTAAAAAAATATAAAACTCATATGTCCTGAATTAATCTTAACTTCAAGTAAAAATCCTGAATTTAAATCTCAATTTTATTCTTTTAATCCCATAATGCAAAAGATAAAATGTGACGATGTTTTGATTAAAAAACGATAAATTCATTCGAAAAGTTCATAGATGTTTTTCAATCAACCCATCAATCAAGACTATAGTTGTAATCCAAAACGTAAAATGAATAATAACTATTTTTAAATTCAAAGTAAAGCATAATTTATATTAGTGGAAAGTTGAGAATATCCTTTAAAAACCTTTTTTGTTTCATCAATTTTGGGCAAAATAAAAGTTGTTAGCCACATACCCTACACATACCCATCATATCATCACTTTTTGGCCCATCATGATCCTGCACATACCTATTTCATAGAGGTGCTAGCATGGCGGGAGTGTAATCTCTAAGGAATAGGGTAGGATGTTGCAGAAGTAAAAGCCTTCAGAGGTTGGATTGACAAATTAAACAAAGATTCTATCTAGTGTTTGAGTTAGGTGGTTCTTGATCAGGTGATCAAATATAGAAATCACATGAATAAGTATGAGGTAGAAATGATGCAAAGAAATGAAGCCATAAAGAAGATAACTGAAGAATATGCAAGGCATAAATATAGTTGGAGGATGACACAAAGTGCACTCCAAGGGAGAATATGAATTGAGTGTTGATTGCATGTTGGGAATAAAAGGAGAGGAAAGGAGAAGATGAGTCCACGGAGGAGGTAACTATCAAGGAAGTGCTTATGATCGGGAAGGGAAACCCAAGTGTTTTGTGGGGTAGCTATGGTGATAAGTTTCATGAAGTGCATTTTTCAAAGTCACTTACAAACCCGATATGTGCTAACTGAACCCTAAGTATTTTGAGAGAAACTATTGATAGTATCGCAAGATGTTTTAGGATGCCCACACCTTAAAGTTTGATATTTCAAGGATTTTTTACTCCATGGAGAAATTTAAAGTGTCTTTGACTTGTTCGAGAATGTTCTCATGCCAATTATCATTTTCCACGTGCTACTTTATGATTTGTTCTTTTAATTCTCTTTAATGTGTTCATTTGGAACTCTTTGATTACCTTGTTCTTATAAAAGGCCAAGATTTGTTCATTTTATAGAGGTTCAGAACTTGTGGAATTATGGAGACTTAAAATTGAAAATCTTGCTAGTTTTATTTCTTTTTCCTATTTTCTATACTATTCCAGTGTATAAAAACTTGTATTCTCTATTGAATTTTGCTAATATGAAATCCAATTTTAAAGCTATTTCTTGATATGAAATCCTACATAACTGATTGTTTGTTCCTGTTGGAGAAGCCAATGTGTTGCACCAAATTTGTGTGCACATTGACACTGTTTGGTGGAAAATGATCTCATGTTTCTTTACATGCTTACGTCATTCTATGGCTATATATGAAGCAATTTGGTGAAGTATAAAGTGTTTTTCTTTGATTTAGTTTATTTCATGGTGTTTTCATGGATAATAGTTGGGATAAATTTAAATCTTAGGATCTTTATTGTTTTTCTTTAGAGTAGATTTTAAATATTTCTTGAAAATGTTTTAAAAATGATGAATTCATGGAATATTATCATAAATATTTCATATACATGGAGATGTAGAGAAATATATGTTAAATATTCTAAGTCTTTGCAAACAATTTGAAGTCACAAAGTATTTCTTGCAATCATTTTGTCTTAATGAGACTAAGGAGTAATGTATGTTTAATTTGGTTGAGCTTTTCTATGTACGATTGGATGCCAATTCATTTGCCAATTCATTTAAGAAACTATCTAGATCCCTCATGATAAATAATAAATTTACACAACAAACCCTAAGTAAACCTAGTGTGTCAAGACTTGACATTCCCGAGCTTTCAAATTAACCAAGATTATCTTATGATTTAGGAGTTCTTTGTGGATCTCTCAAGGAAGGTAGGTTCTCACGTTCCTCAAGTGAGAATTTATCTACCTATTGGTGTGCGTGTGTATCATCCATGTCAACAAATATATTGTCAAATATTATCTTTTTATAAATCTCTATTTTCATCACTTTAGCAATAGACTATTGATTTCAATCTCTAGTCCTCATGTCATTTGTAATTTAATATTTTTTTGTGTTTATCACTTAACTTTCCTACAACATAAAAAATAAAGTGTTAAAATTATTCGAAATGATAAAATAGTCTATATAATTATATCCATATAGGAATTAAAATATCTTAGATTACTAAAAAACTAAGAGAAATTAAGTATAATTATATAAACGCACATATATCTAAATGAAACCAGACATGAGATAATACTAACTTGAGAAAAAAATATTTTGAAAATAACATGGATATATTTGATTTGAAAGAAAAAGATTCAAATTTCAGCAACAAAAAAAAGTTTGTATAACCATTGAGTACATAGAGAATTAATAAATAATTTATTATGATAGACCCAATATATCAAATAATGTTATTTTTATAATATATATAACCTAATTAATTCACATAGGAACTGGTTCAATAATGATTTTGGTGATAATATTCTTTGTCTCAATATTTGAGATAGTAATTCCATCCCCTTCTTTATAGAGAAGTTGGATACCTTTTGATAAAGCATATGCATGATCTTTGCTGATTATTGGAACATTATCTAGTTTTAAATATTCTTGATTTAATTCTTTTAGTTTTTCATCAACTAAAGAATTCAAATACACCAATGCATCTTCCTTTGTAGATCCAGGATGGTCTTTCATATAACATGTTATACATGATACTACTTCTCCACGATCTTCCTCAACCTTCAAAAATACCATTATACTTTTGTAAAATTTCTTAATTAATTACCTTTAAATAAAATAAATTAATTGTATGCATGAAGAAACATGATGTTTTAAAATTTTAATTGTCTTAATTTATATCATACCTGGAAATTCTTTATGTCATTTTTCAATCTGAGGGTTAATCCTAAAAGCTCATTGAAGCTTGATGGATAATCAATTTCCTTTATAGTATCATTAGAAATCGGCACATCTAATGATAATATAGGTTGTAAGGTCACAACACGAGCCCCAGAGCTTACTATTCCATTCTTTAAATATTCATCCAAAGATGGTATATAGCCCGTAGCAAGCCACTTTGCTTCTTGCAAGTGAGCATCTATGTAAACCTCCCACTGTACTTAAATAATATTCCAAGTTATTGTTAATACATTAAAATAACTATATTACTAAGAAAAGTACATATAAAATATAACTCAAAATGAATATTAAATCAAATATACATACAAATTTTAAAAATGTAAAATTCAAATCCATTCCTGATGTCAAGGAAAACCAACATATAATTAAGAATAACCACATTACCTATATATAATACAATATAAAAATTAAAATATATATTATATATTCAAAATAACTTCCAATATGTTGATTAACATGTTGGCATTTCATTCTTTTTAGCACTATAAGTAAAATCTGTATAGTAAAGTGTATCTTACAAACTATAAAAAGATACAATATTTGGATTAATTATTCAACCTTACGCACTACATTTCTTATGGATGTGGGAGAAATAATAACTTAAAATATAGAAACATTTTTTCAATCAAATACTAGTGAAAACTCTTAAAATAAATGTACACATTGATTTAGTAAGAAAATGGTCAATGAATTTGATAAGTTTTTAGACCAAGTGCATATAGACTATTTTCAAATGAAACATCAAAACTTTTTTAAATTTGGTATTTTGATTAGTATTGGAATTTGAACACTACATCTAGGAATCATATCTTGAACCTTCTTTACAAAGTTCTTAATCATTTTTCCTCCATCTTTAATTTGAAAAATGATATGAAATAAATTCCTCTTATTCACTTGGATGTGTAGAATAAATAATTTCTTAAACCATTATTATCCTAGTATTGGTCATCTTATTTGGTTTCTAGTTCATCAATAACTTTTTCCTCATGAAAAAACTATATACATTGGTTTGGGTCATTATAATTACCTAGCTTGTCAAATATTGGAGCCATTCAAACACCTCATTTATAGTTTCCTATATTTATATAATTCTTTGAACTAGAATCACTGTCTATTTTTTTATTTAATCTAGGATTATTTTCCTAGTGGTATATTCTATTTAGAGATACAACACCATGGCCTAGTCACATTGTTTGAATTTTTAATTTATAAATAGATATGTTATTTTGTTTTAAATCTAGGAGGCTATATATTATGTTTTATTTATTGAAAGTCTTCTATATTTTATTTCTAATTTTTTTAAATATGCGCTTACTTCCTTGTATATTTATACATAGTCAAAAATGAAGAAAATACAAATAGAGTTGTTATGTGTTTATATGACCTAGTCAATAAAATAAGGAATACTCTTCACACTCTTAGTAGAGTACTACTCAAAGAATTCCACCATCATGTTTTAACTAATGGAACCACTCACAATAATATATTTTATCACCACCTTCTTCTTAGTGGATGGGCCATATTATCTCCTCGTGATAAATTATTTTGGGAATATGTAGGGTCATGTCAAGGGTTCTTTTGTGCTTTGTTTACCTACCTAAGGAATATTTTTGTTTCTTGTAGTTCAAGACCCTCAAGATGGATAGAAGGTCCCTAATGCTCCTTTCAAAACTTTCCCCGTTAGATATTTCATTAGGTGGATCATCTTCTCTCTACTCCTAATACGTAAGTATGTGCTTAGTGATAGGATGGGTGGTGTGTTCCTTACTTTTGTTGGTTTCATTTAATTCTATTTTATAATCAATTATTTTTTATAATTTGTGCATACCTACCAATTTATTTTCATTGGAACCTTTTTGTTATATGTATACATAAAAATCCATGGTTAATATATAATACTCATAGGAGACTACTAATCTACTAAATGGAAATATAAGGTTAGGAATTTAGAATATAAAGAAAAAAATTAGAAGGGTGAAAAATAAAAATAAGGGGCAAGTCTAATAATAGTAATATAAAAAAAACCTCCTACTTAGTATATAACATCATCTAGTATAAGAACCAGGGTGAAAATTTGGTGGGCTTCTCTCGCATGGAAGAATGATCTTTGCTATAATGCTCTTGGTTCATGGAAGAATATAATTCATTGTTATGGTATCTAGTATTTATGGCTTTTAAGTATAAAAAATCTATCTTGTATGGGTTGTCATGGTAACAACAATGTAGCTGAGTGTTTTTTTTCATGGGCACTCTATTCTTAGAAAGAATGGGAACAAAGTAAATTACAGGCATTTAGTATGTGCCAACATGTCATTCATTGGGCATATATCTCCTATCTATGTAATTACTAAAATATTATATCAATATATATAGGCTATCTTCCTTTTGCTATTTTTTTTTTTTTTTTTAAATGATAAGTATAAGAAAGGATAATAAAAGAATGCTCTTTACATATAAGGAAAAAAGAGGTCAATAGATCTATGGAATTGTGAACAGTATATTTTATATATAGGCTATGTATAACTTATTTCTTTTTTAAATTAAAAAAGAAAATATTTTTTATTATTTCACTTTTTAAAGATGGTTGATACTTTCAATGAACTATAAATGAGATATAAATAGTAATGAAATTACATTTACTATTTTAAAAATATGCAATAAATATCTTAGTTGAATTAAATTTCATATCTATACACTCTACACTAATAGAGTCTTAATTATACATATTAAAAAATGAATATTTATAAAAACTTACAGCTTTGCGTGCGTAGTCAAGTGTGTCTTTTCCTTGAGATTTTTCAGCCTCTCAAGCCATTTCCATCACACCCTCATCAAGGGCCTTGAATGCTAATTTCATGAATTCTGTAAGTCCTTCCATGGATGATAAATCCCACCTTTCATAAAGCACAAGATAATTGTTTACTACAATATATATCTTTCTATCTATAAATATATTAATCTATTAGAATACTCATTATATATTAATTTCTAAAGAAATATGCTTCATAAATTACATGATAAATATTGAAAACTAAACCCATTTATCTCTACCCACTATAAAATATGATAAATTATCATCAATGTGTCTATTGTTTACATTGAAAACATGATCCCTACATAAAAACTAGATTGCTAGCATGCATATTATTTATTATAAATAAATACACACCTCTTAATGGCTTGTGTGAAGAGTTTAAGTTCATCTAAAGTTCCATAAGTGTCATAAATATCATCCAAATAAGTGACAAATGTACATAGCTTCGCAAACCCAATTCTAAAAGTAGAATATTTTGGCTCAATACACGATCCAGCTGCCGACAAGTAGAATTCCACATGGCGATGGCGAGAAAACAATAGTTTAGCCAAACCAGACTCCATCCACCACCTAAATTGAAAACACATTACTAAATTAACATGATTTTCTAACTATTCAAATATAATGTATATTCTATATAATTTAAGCTTCAAAATAAGAGCATATCTTAGGTAACAAGAATTTTCTACCTTGAGAGAATCTGAATCTCTCGTTGTTGCATTGACTGAATCATATTGAAGTCCAACTTTGCTAGTTCTAAAAGTTTTGAGTTAAAAATGCTACAATAATCCCAAGTTTACTATGTTAAAACATTTCAAAGACGCTCAAGAAAAATTAAAACAACAAAATTTATGTTTTATCAAAACTAAAAAATTATTTAATGAATATTTAAAAATATATAATGTTTTGAATTTGGAAGCGATGGGTATTGAAATTACTTGTTGGTGGTCTTGGCATCTCCATATATGTCAATATAAGTCCTTGCTTCTAACCTAGGAACATTGGTGTGCCAACCATACTCTAGATTGAATTTTATCTGTTACATTACATAAATTAGAATCACAATTGATAAATGGATTCATAGGATTAATATGGAAAATATATTAATGGAAATGGGTACCTCTTTTGAAAGATTAGTATTATTAATATTTGGTAGGGCTCGTTTTAAATATGTAGTAGAAAAGACTTTGCCATCATTCAAAGTTTGTTCCCTAGGAAATGCAATGAGTGAAGCTCGAAATAAATTTAAAATGCTTCTTATCTCCTCATTTGATTGATTGTTTGAGTACAACAATTGTCCATCTTCATCTTTGAATTGCTGCAACATGTCTGGTATGATATCAAGTTAGAAGCAACTTTAATATGTCTTAGTGTAACTTAAAGTCTATCTAATATTAATATTTGATATTTTTAGAGGAATAAATTTATTATATTGATAAATTCAATTAATAAGATTTGAAGGCTTATTATAGTTTAAAAGTAAATGTAAACATGTTCAAATTTAAAACTTGAAAAATAAAAAGATAAAAAAAATTATAATTTAATTACAATAATAACTCTCTACCCTTTCCAAAAAAATGTTCCAAAAACCTTTAAAATAAAATTTAATCAAATTAAAAATAATTTATTACAAATAAATAGAAATGTGTATACGCTACCTATTAAAAGTGAAGCCTTATTAGGGGAGAGGGGCCCATACTGGAGCACCCTAACTTCACCTTTCTCAAAATCCTACGTGAAAATTTCAAATCACTCTCAATTTTGTACAATAGTTTATTTGACAACTCGTGTGCTTCTGTATTTCGTTTTAGTGTGACATCATCAATATGATGCCACATCAACATGCTTTTTGTTTAGGTATCCAAAAAAGGCCCAAAAAAAAAGTGATACTAATAGTGGTGCACTAAGTCATGTTTTATTGGTGTACTGATATGACATCACATGATTTGTCAGTTTGTGTATTTTATGGATAAAAAGTGTTTTGTAATTGGATATTAAGGTGCTTCACAATGGGACCCATTGAGGACTACTTCTATCCCCCTATTGGACCCCACTCCACTATGGGCCCCTCTCCCCTACTCTTATATTATGTTTATTATACTTATTACCAACCAATATAATAGATTCATGTGCTGCATACCTATCAATCATGTTGAACTTCTATACAATGAAAAAAAGTTACTATTGAATAATTAACTTAAATATACCAACTACTTTCTTCTATTTTTAATATATAAAATTTTAAGAATTTGCTTTCATAAATTCCTCTAACTCTTCTCTATTGTCTTAATTTGATGTTTCTAATAGAAAAGGCCGTTATTGCACAAATAGTTGACACTCTTGGTATTATAATCTTAGTGCTCTAAACAAGGTTTATAGTAATCTCACTATTTTCCAAACGTCTTTAATGCATCTTTCAAGATAAATAAATGTTTTCTGATTCAGTGATTGCAGATATCACCTGAAGAGACGCCATATCTGTGTAGGCGAAGAATTCGAAAACCCAAGGCTGTGGCGTTGAGATCTACGCAAGAACTCTCGCTACCGCATCCAATGCCTTTATCATTCCAATACCTGCTATTCAAACAAATAGTTCTTACATATTAGAAATAGACTAAGGAATACACTCTACTATTTACTTGAAGAGCTGAATACTGAATCTTAAAGAACGAAGCAACCTGTAAACATAGTCAAGAGCTGCTTTTATTTCATTTTGAAAATGGCGGTCAATTCCAAGGCGTTGTACATCGTCCACCATTGAAAGACGCTGATACAGATCGTCTGCAGATGAAGAGTGTACATGAAGGCCGTTGAACATGTCCTTTATCTCCTCAATCAGCTTTTCAGCACGTTCAGCATAACAGGGAGCCTTCACCACAGATCAAAAAGATCAAGACAAAACAAATCAAGAACTTTTAAGAAACTATGCACCCGTTAAACACAGTTCGTATTAGACAGTAAAGTAGGTTACGTCATAAGATGTTGAGAGGGATTGTAAGAAATCATCATCCCACAAGTTGGGGTGATGATTGCCAATGCGCCGTGTTATGCCTTTATCATCCGTGATAATAAACGCCATATTCACAGGAATTTGAGCAACTCTGCGGCGTGCTGGTATTTTGCATGGTGGGTATAGTTTGGTGAAAAGCTTATGACGGTGAATACAAGGCTTATGAAGTGGCAGCATAGTGGAAGCCAAAGGAGTAATGCAACCCAGAGACATTATGGATCTAATAATATTCCTGTGAGGCTCTACAGAAGGATCTTTTTCTTTATTATGGTGAAGCTTCTCATCCACTCCGATTTATAGAACTTCCATCAAAATTTGAACGGCTGATATGACGCTTTATAATATTTTAGCATTTGGCTTTACGTATACTAACATTATCAGAATACCATAAATTAATAATATTTCGTCATGTTCAACTATCAAATATCTGGTCCAAATATGACAAAAAAATATAAAATGATTCGTTTCCCGTACCGAACTGCTTTTGGAGCCCCTATGAGGGTTTAGATTCATGCGCAGGCGGTCCCACGGAATGTGTTTTCCTTTTCCTCTCAAATTCCTATCTTTTTGTTATCTATGATAAAGTTCTAGCAGCGTCACCTTTCTAACTATCAAATTACTGGTTCAAATATCCAGCATGGAGACAAAAATATAAAATGATTCGTTTGATCCAGCGTGGAGACAAAAATATAAAATGATTCCTTTAGGGAAGACTTTTCCATACCGAACTGCTTTTGGAGCCCCTATGAGAGTTTAGATTCATGCGTAGGTGGTCCCATGGTATGTGCTCTCCTTTTCCTTTCAAATTCCCATTTTCTTGTTATCTATGATAAAGTTCTAGCAGCCTTTATTAGTGATAACTTTAAGAAACCCCCTCAAACAAAAATATAAAATCTTTGCGAATCTTTCATTTTATAAAGAAAAAATATTAATTTATATTGGAAAATCTTTCCTTTTTTTGAAAATAATATTAATTTTATTGGCGATTTTTCTTACATCACTAAAATTTTATGGAAAATTTTGGCGAATCTTGAAAAATAATACGAAAATACATTAATTATGATGGTGAATCCATCCAACCTAAAAATAATTCTCATGGAAAATTAGGGGCTGAAGAGTGGAAATTATTGATTGGTTTAAGGGGTAGACTATAATATTTACTTGCTACCATTCTTTTAAAATATAATATAATAGTCCTCATTGTATTCTGCAAGGTAAAATGTACTCATGATATGTAATTCTCATGGGGTTCAAAATTTCTTTTAAATCATTGATCTAATGACCCTCATTGTACTCTTTGAGGTAAAATGTACCCACAATTTCTAATGCTCATGGGCCCCAAAGGCCCCAAAATTTTGAGGCCCATGAGCATTACAAATTGTGGGTATATTTTACCTCATGAAATACAACAAGGGCCATTAGATTATATTATAAACCAATTGTGGAAACTAAAGATTAGAAATATGGTCCTAAAGCAACTAATAAGTATGATGTATTATTGGCGAATTAATATAGATTTCTATTATAATTTATAAAATTTAGGCGAAGCTAATCTAGTCATGTATAGAATATTATGGCAAATTTTAATAAAATATATTTTTTGGCGATTTAAGACTATAATAAAATTTTGTAAAAATGTGGCGATTCAAGTCACATTATAGCTCGAACTATTAGCCAATTTTGGATTCCCAAATTTCAACTATTAGCTAATTGGGGAATATTAGCCACTAAAAAAATCACTAGCCTCTATTGTCACCTTTCTCATTATCAATCAAGTATAGTCCAACAAAATAATTGTAGAAATCTTTTATATATCTATTTGTTTCAAGATTCATGTATTTTCACATTTGATAGTTGTCAATTTTTTTTAAGGAAATTGACAATTGTTGTGTTCAATATTTGTTAAGATGAGTTTTTTTCCAAATAATATTAAAACCAAATCAACAAGGATACGAAATTGGTTAACAAATTGAAAAGAGAGTCAGTCTTTTTTAAATTTGGTTCTTTCGTTGCTTTGAAAATTGATTGAATTTAATGTGGTTTAATTGATTTAATTTTAACTATGCAACACAATTTGAAAACATATTTTTTCCAAACCACTCAACAACATAACTAAGGGGAATGGCACAAGGAGCAAGGATCGACGAATGGGCAGAGGAGGAAGTTCCATTGGAGTAGCTACGGAAGCACACATCCAGAGACAAATGGCGAGACCATAAGATAATCATCCAATTGCACACTCGGCTGGAGCAAGGCTTAATCAATCCAAGGAATCAGGGGTAGTGGTATGAACTAGGGCAGCAAGTTCCTTTGTTTGTGTCAAGTGTGACTCCTTGGTCGTTAAATGAAAAAGGATCACATATAAATATTTTTTGGCAGCTAGAAGGGAGAAATTTGATCCACCCTCCCGACTAAGGTAGTGGAAATAGAAGGAAGTAGACAAGTCTTCATAGGAAAAAATAGGCAATTGAAGGGTTCTGCCCTTGCAAAATGATCTAACACTGATCGATGTCTCAACAAACATTGAAGAAGAGGTAGGAGTTCTACATGAAACATCCTTGATCGGGCAAGAAATCAAAAGCAACCCTAGTAGGCACGATTTGAAAATTTGAGTCGCATAGAACTAGAAAAAGGCAACAGGGGTGACCTTCTTATAGAAGAAATTATTTGTGGTGGAATTTGAAAATGTGGAAGATAGGGACGGGATCTTGGACCAAATCATGTGGCAAATGGGGAAAGCTTGATTTACATGGAGGCTTGGTCTCGCAATTTCAACACCAGGGAGATGGCACCCTCAAAAGATGAGTTTTGGATATGCATGTACAATCTATTGTTGGAATATTGTTTAGGAAATTGTCTAGGGTAGATCAACTCAGAATTGGGGGTCGTCCTTGGTTTGGATATGGGAGAAGACGATTCTACCTTTTTTGTAAGAATGAAGCTCATCACCACTAGACCATTATCAAAATGTGTTAAATTCTGTGATAACTCTATTGTAGTTACTCATTATTAATCTCCTATCTATACAGAATATTTGACTGCTGAAAATCAATTCACAACAAATATTGAACATAACAACCCTACAATTTCACAAATAAAATCATAGGAACATTGAAGAAAATATGTAAAATAATAAACACAATATTTTTAGACAGATTGTCCCTGGAAAAACTCCAAAGGGAAAACCAGTTCAATATATGAGGAATTTTTATTAAACTTTAGCAAATCAAGAGTTACATAAACTACTTGCCTCTTAATGGTAGAGCTCCGGTAATATTTTCTTCAATTCTACTGGAAACTAGAATCTATGTGAATAATTTTTCTAGAAACTCTTCCCTTAATTTCTCTTGTTGAAATTCCACTACTATTGTACATCCAACACTATCATTGTGCCCTTGCTATCACTACAAATATTTCTCAAGAATCTGTTCTCCAAATTCCCATTGATCCCCTTTTATAATCTTCTCATTGAGCAACCAATGGCCATGATTTAATCTTAATCAATGGCTAAGATTATCTGGACTCTAACTAACCACTTTCTAGAAGTCTCTAGAGAAATCAATTAATTAATTTATTTCTAGGTACGGAGACACCTATCCAAGCTACACAAACTAACAAACTCAACACCAAAGCTAGAATTTGGGAGCAACTGATTGAGATAGAAGATTGGAAATATTTTTGCTTAAATGCGGTAGAAGAGACCATTTTGAAATTTCTTGTTCACAAACATTTGGCAGTGGTCCTTTGGATCTGTAGTCCTTACCATTAATTCAACCTAATAGTAATTTGTGATACGACAAAAAAAGACAAGTGAAGTGTACGACAAGGTATAGTTGAAAGCAAATGCAAGAAGCTCAGTGTTTCATGTTGAAGCTTTGAAGACTGGAAATTGTGATAAGGACACAAGCCATGAATCATCATAACATAATCAGGTACAAATAAGGACCAATTTGTCTCAATCAGAGGGAGTAGTTGAGGTTGTATCCAGCCATGGGGTTGGTTCTCATCAGAAGTAGGGCAAGGCAGTGCTAGTTGAAGGTCAAGAGGTTAGCCCCTCAAATATTTCTCTTGAAGTGCGGGAAGTTGTTATGGAGCTCAAGTGATATAATCAATTTGAATGAGGCCCAATTGAAGAAGAGGCCTTCAATGAAGAAAACACAATATTAGAAATAGGGAATTGTTACACCCCAAATCGTAAAGTCACTATTTACTATTACTGCATAGGGTAAAAATGGATGTAATGTGAATTTTGGAGATGAATAAAATGTGCTCGTATGTTGTTATTAATATGAATGTTTTCACATTTAATGAGTGTCTGATTTGATGTTACTTCAGTTGATGTTATTCATGGTAAAATACTGCATTTGTGTGAATGAAAGGTTATTGAATTGTAATTATTCTAACTTTGGAGATGTTTATGTATACTACATATGTTATCAACAATTGACTATCATGAGCATGTGTTAGTGGATGCAGGTATCTGTTCCATTCCTCCAGGTGGAGGGGAAGTATCACTTGGGAGAAGATCTTGGTTAGGTAACTGGTAAAAGTAAACTAACTGGGCATACACACACCACCTTAGAGTGATTGAACAGAGTCAATTTGTGGGTTATAGGTAATTCATCCATATCTTGTATGTTTGCAATAGGAGTCTTATTTACTTTTGTGTACATTTTTGGTTGATGTTTATCTATTTGAGCTTTTGAGATTTTTCTTGTGCTATTACAATAATATGGGTAAGTGGGATGTAGGTGGAAGTATGTTTATATGTATGTACATGTGTGTCAACAAGATCTAATGACACGTGTATGCATATGTATAGATATGCGACATGAATGCACTTATCAATATGATCGTAACATAAATGGTTGCAAGTAAATCGGATGTGAACATATATATACATATAGTATATACATGTATCCATATGTATAGGCATATTGATACAAATGTACATTGGAAAATGGACATGCTCATACAGATGCATCGATATGATATACTTATATATATGTGTACATAGAGGCATATACATTTATACATACATGTACACACACACACACACACACACACACACACACACACACACACACACACTCACATACATATATATACATATATGGGTATGTGCAAGATTATGATGGGCCAAAAAGTGGCGATATGATGGGTATGTGTAGGGTATGTGGCTGACAACTTCTTTTTTACCCAAAATTGATGAAACAAAACGGGTTTTTAAAGGAGATTCTCAACTTTCCACCAATATAAATTATGCTTTACTTTGAATTTAATAAATAATTATTATTCATTTTCTATTTGAATTATAACTAAAGCCTTGATTGATAGGCTAATTGAAAACATGTATAGCTTTCAAAAAAGATCAACATTTTTGAATCCAAAACATGTATCACATTCTATGCTTCACATACTATATGATTAAAAATATGAATTTTATGAATTTTGACCAAGTTAAGGTGGTCGACATAGAGTTTTATATTTTTTAAAGTTGTAAAAAAATCATAATTAATTATTTACTTGGAAAAAATTACAAAAAATATGCATCACATCTGATATGAGTTCTCTACTATATCTAAAATCTTATTAAAAAAAATTATCATTTTATTGTGGTTAGAGTGGTTAGACAGACACCTACTTCTTATTTTTTCCCCGAAATTTAAGTGCTACCGCATTAAAATTTCAAATTTTCAAAAATAGATTAAAAACCTAGTAGTTTAGAAACTATACTTAATTTGCTACAAATTCTATTCTTACATATTTTTGAAATAATATAGATAACTTATTCAAATTTTTATGGCAAGTTGCCTAACTCTAATTTTTCTGAATTTGTCACCACTCAAGGGCCTATTTTTTCCATGATGATCCTGCACATACCCATATACATATATATATATATATATATATATATATATATATATACACATATTTAAATACCTTACGTATTAATATATATATACATACATATATATAACTACATTTAATTTGCTACAAATTCTATTCTTACATATTTTTGAAATAATATAGATAACTTATTCAAATTTTTATGGCAAGTTGCCTAACTCTAATTTTTCTGAATTTGTCACCACTCAAGGCCTATTTTTCCATGATGATCCTGACATACCCATATACATATATATATATATATATATATATATATATATATATATATATATATATATATATATATATACACACATATATACACATACATATATATATAGTTATATATATTTAATTTGCTACAAATTTATTCTTACATATTTTTGAAATAATATAGATAACTATTCAAATTTTTATGGCAAGTTGCCTAACTCCTAATTTTTCTCTCAATTTGTCACCACCAGGCCTATTTTTCCATGATGATCCCAAGACATACCCATATACATATATATATATATATATATATATATATATATATATATATATATATATATATATATATATATATATATATATATTAACATATATATATATATATATATATACATATATACACATATATATATAGTTATATATATGTATGTATATATATATTAATATGTAAGGTATTTAATATGTATATATATATATATATATATATATATATATATATATATATATATATATATATATATATATTTGACATATTGATCTTATATATAACTAGAATTCAACTTATTCTTATTCAATAAGAAGTCAATTTATTAAGACTACTTTTGACATTGAATGACCAAGACAATAAGGGTTGATGATAGTTTTCAAGTTGGAAGTCAGCTTGGAAATATACATGGCTGTGTGTATGAGCTACATATCACCAACCAAGACATGAATGAGAGAAACATATGAATACGTTTTAATCTACAAACATTGACTTGGTCAATAGAGTAAATGAGAAAGACGTGGACTTAGTCCAATGCATTTATATGGTTCAGTCGACTCAACCTTTAATATAGTCGATTCATTTTGTGTTCCAAAAATATCATTGACTAATTCTCTTCATTTGGAAATCGTGCCAACTTAGTCTGGTAAAGAAGTTTTGGTGCCACCTCTGATTGCATTTTCCTATAGATGTCATTTTTGGAGAAGAATTCAAATTCTCTATGTGTTGATTGAAATGGTCTTTGAAATTTTTTCAATGGGAAAGTCGATTTGTTGATAGTTTATGCTAAGTCTGAGCTTTATCTTTCGCCACCTTTATGTTGATTCATTTGCATAAAATTGGTGTCATTCTTCATGCCTTATCTATAGGATTTCATAATGTTGGTTGCTTTATAAATAGTTGCACCATTTCACTTGTAACACATTCTTATTCTCATTTTCTTTTGTGATTATTATTTACCTTCTTCCATTCATTTGAGAGAGATTATTTTTACCAAAAGTTAATCATCACTCACTTTTATATCATTTTTGAGTTATACCAGCCATAGTCATCTGCTTTGTGCGTAAGGAAAGAGTGAACTTTAGTGAGAAAGAGGTATCTTATTTGGTTGTGAGAAGTGTGCTATCAACAAGAGAGAGAGAGAGAGAGTTACTTTGAGAAGTTGTGATCAAGTTGTTTACTATTGGAGAGGGAAGAAATATTATCATTAATTGGGATAAGCGATACCAAGCATGGGGATCTCTTCTTCTTGTTATTTACTTAGAATTAATGTGTTTTTTGCTTTTCCTGAATTATCCTTTCTGTTTGTGTAATAGAAGCATTTAAGAATATTTTGAAAAAGGGGAATTGAAGCTTTCTAGCTATTTTTATATTGTGATTGTAAGATCTTCATAATAGGAGAATGGTGCTTATATTAGTTATTATTTACTAGGCTTGATTGAATGCAAGAGTCACTTGAGGTACACCCAACTAAGTTATTAATTTAACTAGGAAAACATGTGTTACTCCTAGGATAGTTAATATAGTATGGGAGGGAGCTTGTATACTTGTTATATGGATTCATTTGAAGTAGATTATATTGTTGTAGGTTAGTCTAGGATGATGGATTATCCATTGAAGGACAATACCTATGCATAGTGTAAGCTAGCCTTAAGTCAAATCAGCCCTGAGTAGTGTATTTGATAGATGACTCTTAGTTGTTTACTAAATATAACACTTTGGACAAAGTAGTGCAATGTCCAAGAATCCACTAAAGATTGTGTAACTATTGAGATTACACTTTCAGTTCATCATGATCCATGATTACATGCTAGTTCAAGATTGTGGGATTGCAAGGTTCTAGTTATGTAGGACACAACACTATGCTCAGTTGGTTGTCGTTATCAGTTACTCTACCAATCTCTTCATTGAAAGGAAGGGCCATTTATCTAACAATAGATGTGTGGGGGATCGCATTAAAATTCCATGGTTGGCAAAAAAAGGTCTGAGTGATGCTTCCTCTCCACAACAGGTGACAAAAGAACCAAGATTTGAAAGGAAGGATCCTGGAATGTCTTACAACTATTTTTTCTAAAGCTCTATGAGCTATGTATTTATTTATATTTTTTCGTACTTTGATGTTTATATGAAAATAAAAGGAATACATGTTGAAATATGATTTGTATCATGATTGGAAATTATCAATAAAAAAAAAGGAAAATTTTATTACCAGGGTTTTGTTACTTGTTTATTTACCCGTTTTGGTGTAAGTTAAGAATTTTTTACTTTATGGAAGGGTTAGTATGTTACATGTGGTATCAGAGCTACCAGGTTTAACTCTAGAACCTATGAACTCATCATTTTTCCATCCAACATTATCTAATGTTATGAACAATTCTTGTTTTAGGATGGTGTGTCCCAAATTAACGGCTCGAAAGTCAATAATTAGAAACGAGTGCTACCTCAAGGCCAAGAAGGAAAAAGAATCCATCATTAGAACCATAGAGGGAACCAACTATGATAATGATATCTGGTTGAGTGACACCAAAAATTTTAGTCACACACTTTCTCGGATCAGTGATGTGAAGAGAAAGATGAAGATGGAGGCTATGTACAATTGCCTACCAACCATCTCACCAAAAAAGTTGGAGTCATTACAACTTTCCAGGGATATGCCTTCAAAAGGAAGTCTTAGTCCTGCATTCATATTTAGGGATCCTAGGGTTCTACCACTAGCTAAAGTAGTATCAATTTCTTCAAGTAAAGAGTTTGAGGGATATGTACCAAGGACACTGCTAGATGAGAAATGGTCTCATGAATAAATGTTTGTGAAAAATGTGGACTACATTGTTGATGAACACCATATTGACATTACTTCTCATAATTATGTATTAGATGATAAATCCAAGGGTTATTATCCTTTTTGGGATAGGTAAAAAAAAATGAGAGATGCACATAAAGAAAGGGAACAACAATTTTCTTAGTTTGTAGGTTATACTCCTTTATGTTATGTTCCCGAGAGTGAATCTGAAGGATACACTCCACTTGGCTATCTGAATAGACACTCCATGTAATCGAAAAGATATTGAAATCCTCATGAAATGAATAAAATTATGTGTTTATCAAAAGAAGCATGTACTTAATCTTATATGAAATTCTTGTGTAAATATTCAAATGTTTACTTTTATGTTTTCCATAACATAATTTAGGCTAACATGAATAAAAAATTTAGGTAAAAACCAATCACATAAGCATGGCGAATACATATGTGAGGACACAAACTAATGAACAAAAGCTTAAAGCTTATTCCTCTCAACAAGAAAGAATAGAGGAAAAGAAGGATGTGGAAGTTCCTAACAAGATATCTCCTAAGAAGGAGGAATCTGTGCAAAATAGTGCAAAGCAAAAAGGGAAAAGATTCCGCTAGAATGGAAAGAGTTTAGGAGAGATTGGAAAAGAAATGATTCTAGCATATGTAATACTAGCAAAGGTAATGAAAGTACCAATAAGTTTGGAGAAACCATAGGGAAAAGAGGACCAAATTTAGGATGTTTTATATGCAGAATGGATCACTATGCAAGTGAATGTCCCAATAGAACTTCTGGTTTGCGACCATATGGTAACTCATTACCCAACTAGTAGGACATGTTTCAACAAAGGATACATGTTGTTGTGGATGATCGACAAGCGGATTAATTACCAAGTAACTCCAGTCGAAATGCTAGGTATTTTGTTTGGCTTACCTATTTTTGTTCTTATTGATACTGGTGCAATTGAGAATTTCATTTCACCTAGAATAGCTAAACAATTATCTAGGAAGGAAGGACACATGACAATGTCTTGGGATGTAGAGTATGCAAACTAGAAAAGAGAAAAGGTGGATCAATGTCTATTCGAGGCTAGAATAAAACTAGACCTAGTTTTGCTTTAGAAGTTAACCTTTATGTCGCACCTCTAGGATCATATGATGTTATCCTAGGAATGAATTGGTTTTGGAAGCATAGGGCTATAGTAGACTTCCATGCTAAGACTTTAGAATGCCTAGATGATTTTGGGAATCAAGTTAAATTCCAAGGAATACCTAGAGAGGTTAGGATTTGACAAATTGTGACAATGCAACTTATAAGAGCTAAGAATAAAGGGTGTAAACTCTTTTCCATAAATATTGAACAACTTGGGAAGGATAGTGATAATTCAGAGTACCAGAGTTTGCAAGAATAAGAATATGGAGAAATAGATGAAACTGGAAAATTAGATATGGAGAAGTACCTAATTTTGAGGAAAATTTTAGATCTATTTCCAAATGAGTTACTAGGATTACCCCCGAAAATAGTATTTGATTTCTCTATTGATATAGTTCTAGGATCAAAACCTATCTCTAAGGTACCCTATAGGATAAAAACTACTAAACTTATGGAAATTAAGACATAATTGGATGAATTATTGTCAAAAGGGATGATAAGACCAAGTGTTTCACCTTGGGGAGCACTAGTTATCTTTGTTAAGTAGAAGGATGAAACAATTTGTTTGTGCATCAACTATCATATGCTTAACAAAGTGATAGTTAAGAAAAAGTATATGTTTCCATGCATTGACGATCTTTTTGATCCAATGAGAAGTGTCACTATGTTCTCTAAAATAGATCTAAGATTTGGATATCACCAGTTAATGGTTAAAGATGAAGATATCTTTAAAACTACTTTTAGAACTCGATATGGACACTATGAGTTCACTATTTTACCTTTTGGTTTAACAAATGCATCAGAAAAATTCATGAACCTAATGAATAATGTGTTTAGGGATCACCTTGACAAATTTGTACTAGTTTTTCTAGATGATATTTTGATTTATTCTAGAAATGAGTAAGACCATTGCAAGCATTTAGAAATGGTCCTAAAACATTTGAGAGAGCATAATTTTTATAGTAAAGTTTCTAAGTGTACATTCTTCCAACATAAGGTACATTATCTGGGACATATGATGTAACACCCCGACGCGCAAACCCCAAAGGACATCTATCTACACAACAATTTTTTTTTTAAAACATAAGGTAAAAGTACTATGTTATCAATTGCAACTAACATAATTACAAATACATAATACATATTAAACTCCTAAGTCCTTTGGGGTACACGTAAAGACATTACGTTATCTACTCTTTAACAAACTTAACTAATAACCAACATTCATTCCAAGGATATGTGATCTCATATAAAAGTGATAAACACAAAGCATCAAAATAAGGATGAACCACATACGCTATACAAGGTTACATAACCAATAAAACATGGAAACAGAGAGGAACTAATTACTCATCAAATCAACATCAAATATATATATATATATGCATCAATGAATAATGTTTTGGATTTACAAAATGAGTTATAACAATACATCATGATACAAGCTAAATACCAATAACCAATTACACAAGTTACAAATTACATTATCCCAACACATGGGCGAGTTACAATACAATTTACATGATATGAATAAAGTATAAATAGATACATCAAATACTACATATATCTGGTACAAACTACCACCACAATCTCTGCACTAAAGGTATGACTGTAGCATGGGAAACCCAACGGGGTACGAAGCACGTTCCACCCGACCACCCCCGTGCTAGGAGTAGTTAAGAAAGGATTCCCGACCAAGACGTTAAAAGTTACACACATGACTCAACACCAAACATGGAAAAGGATTAATACACAAAGGAAATGTGACAACAAAATTCTACTACAAAACATGACAACAAATGACTCTAAACCAAAAAAATAAATTACTTCCAGAGGTTTACAAATAAAATAGCTAGGGGAAAAGCTAGAGGAGAGTGTCATCGCATGGCCTTCATGGATTATCCTGACATCCTAACACGAGGTGCCACCTCCATCTATGGTTATCCTGACTGCCTATTTCAAGGCGCCGCCCCATAGGGTGACTCATGCGGAATCGTGCATTACTCGTGGAAGCGAGATCACGATTTTGCCAACCACGGCCTTCTCGAACACCTTTAGTTTATGATAGCCCTAACAGGTGAGCGAGGTATCTGTTATTTTCTTTTAGTGCTTAACTACCCATCCCCTATTTATTTAGTTAGGTTTTCACTTTTTACACTAACTCTACTGTGGGTTATCCTGACAGCCCCTTTGTGCGCCGACGCCCACATAGAGCCACTCTCCCTAGAATTTCCTAGCATACAACAAACATGAGGGCTTGAACTCTCAAGTACACCAAACACAGGATAAAAATCTGTGAGGCAAAACCATCTCGCAATAATCTAATGACTCAATGATTCAATGAATTGACGCAAATCAATATAACATACAATTATACTTGCCACGAAAATGGAATAAAATACTCAAAATAAACATACCAAATTCTCTAACCTCTGGAAATACATCGACAACCCTATCTCCTATAGTAAATTTAACCAATTAACGAACTCGATAACGAGATCCATAAAAAAATAAACCAACTGTTTACTAAAATCAATGAATTGATTAACAGCATATATTCATAAATCAAACTATCGTCATTGCATAGAAGAATTTATTTTACAAAATCAGATCATAAATTTTCTTCAAATAGCTCCACTAAAGAAAGACAATTAAATTGAATAATTTAATAATTATTTCTTTACAACATCACCAAAAGAAAATATGTATTCATATAACATAGTCATTAAAATTTAATACTCCTTAATTATATCTTATATGTATTTGTGTATATATATATATATATATCACTTTATAATTACATATATATTAATTTACTTTAATTTAAATACTCTAAATTTTCAAATTAACAATTAAAATAGCATAATTATTAAATATTCATGTCATAAAATAAAACAAATATTTAATAAATAAAAGTCAATGGAGGACAGCAGCCCACATGGGCGCTACGTACCTCCCCATAGGGGAGGACGCAGCCCCCAAAGGGCTGCATACAGCAGTCCAAGGACTGCTGTGCGCGGCCCTCTATGGGCTACGCAGGGATGGGGTATGGCTATAGCCGTCCCCTCCCACATGCATTTAATTTCAATTTTTTTTTCTTTTAAAACGAAATTTCGGTATAAATAAAAAATATAAGCATCACTATATATAAATATGTATGTATGAATTTCTGACAAAATTCTGAGTATGGAGTTTCGTCAGAATTTAAATATATATAATTTTTTTTTAAAAAAAAATAAAGGAATTTAATTTATCTGTATTGGGGAAATATAATCTATTTTACAGAGGAATTGCAAGATTACAATTTATGCTCACAGCCAGAAAAATACAGAGACTTAACAATTCCAGCAAAAACAAAAAGAAACAAAAGAAATCTTTAATTTTATTTTCCAGTGATAAACTACAAAGAAATTAAAAAAAAACACCAGAACAACCACAGGCAATAAAAAGTTGTACAGTAATTTTGCTAATTTTCCTGTGTTTATTCCTATTTTTCCTTGCACAAATATACTTTAAGTTTCCTTTGTTCAACTATGTTTTTTTTTTTTTTTTTTAAATTAAAATTTACAGAGGCAACACAAACTTTAATGGCAACAGCCGGAAACAAGTTTTCAACAATAAAGTGCTAATTTCTAGAAGAAAGCATATTACAAAGAAATAAATTAAAAACAATAAAATACCTGTTTCCTGTAGGCTGTAGAAGTAAGAGTTGTACCAAATTTTTCCTCAGAACCCTGCCACTTTAAAACTCCTCCTAGAAGCTCTACCTCCAGCCAACAAGAAATCTTCCGAATCCTTGCAGCTTATTCCAAATCCACCCACCATTATACAACAGAAAACCAAAATAAATTTCACACACAAAGCTTTCCCCACTCTTCTCAGCCAAATCTTTCCCATGAAGAACTTCTGTTACCCATGCCTGTTTTTCTTCCGGGAATCATTTCCTCAACCAAACTCATTAATTTTTCCACTACTTCCCATACAACTCCCCATAAAAGAAAATTTTATAATTTTATTTTAAAATCAATTTTATTCATTTTTATTTTATTTTTATATTTTATTTTATTTATTTATATTTTATTTTATTAACATTGTAACTTAATAAACTATTTAATTAACTCCAAAAATACAAAAGCAATAAGACTTTTAAAAATCAACACAGTACAATTTATTTTATTTAAACTATTGCCTTAATAAAGAATATAACTCAATTAACTAAACTACAATTAACTTTTTTTTTTTAATTCAAGGGGTAAACGCTTTTGACCGGAGCTATGAACCGGATACAACAATACCACCCCAATGGGGTTTGAACCTTGGTGGCAAGAACAACAATTCCACCTATAAACCATCACACCATGCCAATACCGGCGCAAACCTAAACTACAATTAACTTAAAACTCCATCAATTAAATAAATAATTGATCACACATACCCAACATTAATTAAATTACACTTAATTAAAAATTGATAAAAAAATTATTAAATCCCAAACTAAACTGTTAACCAACACGAACACATTTACAAACAAGGACAAATAAAAACAAAGACAACAAAGGACTCACAAAAGACGAACTTGGAATGGGAATTCTTTCCTAACCACTCCTTTTTCCAACATCAATCCCATTGGGTTTATTTTGATGCTCGCCCTGTCCTGCCGAAGTAGGTGGAATCGAGACTTAGTACCTGCATCCTGCATAGAAACAAATTATTGTGAAGCATATAAATCTCCATAGAAAACACACCGTGAAAGGAAATCGCAGGATGACAGGGCACTTGCAAGCAAGTGATGCCACTCTGTCCTTTCACCAAGACTCACAAATAAACACACCAAACAATATAACAGCATAAAACTCGCACATCATCATGTATATGATTAAAGAACACCACAAAAAGTCTTATAACATAATCACCATAACAAGTATCATCTAACATCATATGTAAAATCTAATGCAACCAAACAACCAAGCCATAAATCCATGCACAACCAAAATGGTGAACTGATCACCCACACAACCAAGTACAAGATCTGTCCATAAGAGTAACAACAACATGAGGGGTATCACATCCTCCCCCCCTAGGATATGGCTTACTCCTGGAAGCCACTAAATAAGTATGGATAGGCCTCTCTAATGTGGGATGCATCCTCCCATGTCGCTGAAGTCTCATCATTTGGGTCCCACTGGACCCGCACCTACTCAATATCTCTGCCCCTGAGGGCGAGTCTCCGATGTTGTAGCATGGCCACGGGCTCGAGTGCTAGCTGTCCGTCCTCGACCTGAAGAGCATTCCAATCAAGTACGTGAGTAACATTGGGAAAGTAAGGTCTAAGTACAGAAACATGAAAAACATCGTGAATCCATGACAGGCTGGGTGGCAAAGCTAGGCAATAAGTAACGGGGCCAATCCTCTCCAAAACTTCAAATGGACCTACAAAACGAGGTGCGAGCTTGGAACCCTTTCCATAACGGATTGGGCTCTTCCGCGGTCGCACTCTCAAAAAGACACGATCACCAACATAGAACTGGTGGTCAACTCTATGTGCATCTGCATATTTCTTCTGTCTATCTTGAGCTGCCACAAGATGCTCTCTGATGCGTACTACCTGCTGTTCCATGTCCTGAAGCATTTAGGGACCAAGGAGAACTCTATCCTCAAGACAGTCCCAACTCAATGGGGTCCTACAAGGACGACCATATAGTGCCTTGAAGGGAGCCATACCAATAGAGCTATGAAATCCATTGTTGTAGGCAAATTCCACAAGATGAAAATACTCCTCCCAACGTGATTGCTGATCCATCACGTACATACGAAGCATGTCCTCAAGAACCTGATTAACTCTCTTTGTCTGTCCATCTGTCTCAGGATGATAGGCAGAACTGAAGTTTAGCTGTGTTCCTAAGGCACGCTGCAATGATGTCCACAATGCAGATGTGAACACTGGATCTCTGTCGGATATGATTCTCTGTGGAATACCATGAAAGCGGACAATATCTTCCATGAAGATTCTAGCAACTGATGAAGCTGTATAAGATGAATGGACTGGGGAAAAATGAGCCACCTTGGTCAATCTGTCAACAGTGACCATGATAGCATCATGACATCGAGCAGTCATAGGAAATCCCACAATAAAGTCAACGGAAATTATGTCCCACTTCCATTCCGGAATGAGATGAGGCTGTAATAGACCTGCAGGATGCTGATGCTCTGCTTTGACCCTTTGACACTCCAAACATCTAGCTACCAAATCAGCAATATCCCTCTTCATGCCAGCCCAAAAGTATAATGCCCGAAGATCTGCATACATTTTCTTAACTCCCAGATGAGCATAATAGGGAGCTCGATGTGCCTCAGTCATAATTAGAGTCCGAAGACCCTCAACAGAAGGCACGTAAATGTGACCCATATACCTTAGAAGACCATCAGACTCAAGTGAGTACCCTGCAAACTTTCCTTCTAGAGCTCTACCAGACTCAATTTCTGACTTCACTTCCTGATACCAACTATCAGATGGAAGTGCAATGAGGACTTGACTCCTCAAATCTACCTCAAGAGCCACTGCAGAAATCTCATGTCTCCGCCGAATCAAAGCATCTGCAACTACATTTTCCTTGCCTTGAACATATTTGACCTCAAAGTCATATTCGCAAAGGAATTCCATCCATCTTCTCTGTCTAGCATTCAGGTTCGGTTGGGTAAAAATATATTGCAAACTGCGATGGTCACTATGAAGCTCGAACCTATGACCCAACAAGAAGTGTCTCCATCTCACAAGAGCATGAACCACTGCGGCTAATTCCAAGTCATGAGTTGGGTAATTAAGCTCATGGTCCTTGAGCTTACGGGACTCATATGCAATTACATGTCCCTCTTGCATCAAGACGGATCCCAAACCCTCCAAAGAAGCATCTGTGCACACCACAAAATCCTTAGTAGGATCAGGAACCGCCAATATTGGCGCACTAGTCAATTTGTCCTTAAGGGTTTCAAATGCTATCTGACACTGTTCGGACCAAATGAACTTCTTCCCTTTCCTCTGAAGAGAAGTAATAGGATATGCAATCCTAGAAAAACCCTGTACAAACCGCCGATAATAGCCTGCTAACCCCATAAAACTGTGAATCTCTGGAACATTCTTGGGTGCTGGCCAATCCACTATGGCTTGGATCTTTGAAGGATCCACTGCAATACCTGCACCTGAGATGACATGCCCCAAGTATTTCACCTCTGTTTTGTAAAAATCACACTTAGCCAAATTAGCAAACAGCTGATTGTCCCTCAAGCATTGTAATACCTGCCTAAGATGTACCTCGTGCTCCTCCATAGATTTTGAGTACACTAGAATATCATCAAGGAACACAAGTACGAACCTATCCAAGTAGGTACGAAAAACTCCATTCATCAGGCTCATAAACACTGATGGTGCATTAGTTAACCCGAATGGCATAACCGTAAATTCATAATGCCCATAGCGAGTACGGAATGTTGTTTTATGAATATCAGCTTCGGCTATTCGCAACTGATGATAGCCAGACTTAAGATCAATTTTTGAGAAGACTTGAGCTCCTTTTATTTGATCAAATAAGTCATCAATTCTCGGCAAGGGATACCGATTCTTGATTGTCACCTTGTTAAGTTGCCTATAATCAATACACAATCGAAGCGAACTGTCCTTCTTTTTCACAAATATAACTGGTGCTCCCCAAGGGGAAACACTAGGATGGATGAACCCTTTCTCTAATAGCTCCTCCAACTGCAATTTAAGCTCATGCAATTCCTGTGTTGTCATACGATATGGAGCCCTAGAAATAGGCTCAGCTCCAGGAACAAGATCGATTCTAAAGTCGATGTCACGCTTAGGTGGCATCCCAGGAATTTCACTAGGAAAGACATCAGAATATTCCTTAAGAAGGGGGTAATCATCCAATGAAATTCCTTGACTCTCATCAGAGTCCAAATCATTAACTGACACAGCAAATAACTGACAACCCTGTCTAAAGCACCTTTTCAATTGCATAGCTGAGATTAAGCGTAATGAGATAGGTCTCTGAATACCAATGATCTCCACCTCACTACCCACATCATCTACACAACGCACTACCTTATGCCGACAATCAATCATAGCACGGTGAGCGTACAACCAATCCATACCCAAAACCACATCATATGAGCCAAGGGGTAGGATTTGAAGATCCACCATAGTTGTGAGTGCCCCTATTTGCAATTTGCAACCCTGAACTAATGACTCAACTGCAACCTTTGCCCCAGAGGCCAATTCGACCTGCCATTTAATGCCTTGCCTAGCTGCCACCAGTCCACAACGTTCCACCACTAAAGGGGAAATGAAAGAATCTGATGTGCCTGAATCAAAGAGAATAGATATACCAGTACCATTCAACACACATGAAGATTCAACTACAGTGCCTTGATGTTCAGCTTGACGGTTCTCTACTGCTGTAAATACCCAATGAGCTCTCCCTGCATCTCCCACTGTTGGCTCAGAAGCAGCTGGTCTCTGACTATATCCTGTAGTACTCCTCTGTGGACACTGTCTCGCTATATGCCCCTATTGCCCATAGGAGAAGCAACCTGTACCACGTCCATACCCTCTAACACCTAATGGTGCACTCGACTGCTAGAAGCTACCCCGAGATGGTGTTGTCTGTGTACTCTGAGCAGGTTGCTCAAAGCGATCCTGTCTAACTCGTTGCCAACTACGGTTCCTTCTGCTCTGAGATCTATCACTCTGCTGTGACTAGGGTTTGAACTACCTAGACTGAGACTGTTGTTGCTGTTGTGGACCACCCTTAGAAGGTGCCCAAAAATTTCTAGAAGTCCCTGATGTTTGAGGTTGCCCACCTCGAGAACCAACACCTGTAATCGGAGCACTACCTATCTGTACTCCCGTGTGCCCTCCTAAAGCCATAGCTAAATTTTCTTCCACAAGGCGGGCTTTCTCAACTGCCACCTCCATCATCTTCGGCTCGAAGACATGAACACCACCGCTGATACAGGCATTTAAACCCCTGACAAAATGTTGCACTAGCATAGCCTCATCATCTCCAATACCCGCATACTGCTTGAGCTCGTAGAAATGACGCTCATATTGTTCCACGGTCAAAGTCATCTGTCTCAATTCATGAAACTCGTTAGCTCTACGCTGCCTCCAGTGATCGGATAGAAATCGGGCTCTGAACCTCTCCAAAAACAACTCCCAAGTAACCATACTGATGTCAATGTGCAATTTCTGCTCCTCTAGCCTCCACCAAGTGGAAGCAAACCCTCTGAGGTGCATGATAGCGCACCTAGCCCTAGTGTTACTACCGTAGGGATGCATTGCAAAGCATCTATCCAAATCGATCAACCAAGTCTCTGCCTCAAGACCCCCACCAGATCCATCAAAAGTAGGGGGTCGTGCCCTCAATAGATCCCTCATATGACCTGCCACTACTGCCTCCTGCTCAGCTGTGTTTTCCCCACGTCTAGGAGATCTCTCCCTTTCCCTATCCAATCTCTGTTCCTCATCCTGTCTAGGGCCAAGACGACCCAACAACTCCTCTAACAAATGCTGCAACTGACCACCTATACCAGGTTGCTCTAGATTCTGACCACCACCTCCTATCGGATTGCTTTGGGAACTCTGAAGTTCCTCACGCTCTGACCCATGTGAGCTCGGAAGTGATGGACTATGGCGATTGGCTCCACGGCCACCACCTCGGCCTCCTCTTCGGCCACGTCCTCTACCCCTAGGCATGATCCTGCACAACAATTGAGTTATGTCAGATCAAGAGTTACGCCAGGTTGCCTAATGGACTCAACTACCTAAAGTACCCAGTGTTTGCAAACCTGGCTCTGATACCAAGTTGTAACACCCCGACGCGCAAACCCCAAAGGACAACTATCTACACAACAATTTTTTTTTAAACATAAAGTAAAGGTACTATGTTATCAATTTCAACTAACATAATTACAAATACATAATACATGTTAAACTCCTAAGTCCTTTGGGGTACACGTAGAGACATTACGTTATCTACTCAATAACAAACCTAACTAATATCCAACATTCATTCCAAGAATATGTGTTCTCATAAAAAGGTGATAAACACAAAGCATCAAATAATGATGAACCACATACGCTATACAAGATCACATAACCAATAAAGCATGGAATCAAAGAGAGACTAACTTACTCAACTTAACAACATCAAACATATTTATAATTGCATCAGTGAATAATGTTTTAAATTACAAAGTGCGATATAATAATACATCAAGATACAATCTAAATACCAGTGACCAATTATACAAGTTACAAAATACATTATCCCAACACATGGGCGAGTTACAATACAATTTACATGATATGAACAAAGTATAAATGTATACATCAGATGGTACATAAATCTGGTACAAACTGCCACCACAATCTCTGCACTGGAGGAATGACTGTAGCATGGGAAACCCAACGGGGTGCGAAGCACGTTCCACCCGACCACCCCCGTGCTAGGAGTAGTTAAGAAAGGATTCCCGACCAAGACGTCAACAGTTACACACATGACTCAACACCAAACATGGAAAAGAATTTATACACAAAGGAAATGTGACATCATAAGTCAACTACATAACATGACAACACTTAACTACAAATCAAACAATGAAATTACTTCCAGAGGATTCCAAACGAAACTACTAAGGGGAAACGCTAGAGGAGAGTGTCATCGCATGGCCTTCATGGATTATCCTGACATCCTAACACGAGGTGCCGCCTCCATCTATGGTTATCCTGACTGCCTATTTCAAGGCGCCGCCCCATAGGGTGACTCATGCGGAATCGTGCATTACTCGTGGAAATGAGATCACGATTTTGCCAACCACGGCCTTCTCGAACACCTTTAGTCTTTGATAGCCCTAACAGGTGAGCGAGGTATATATTATTTTCTTTTAGTGTTTAACTACCCATCCCCTATTTATTTAGTTAGGTTTTCACTTTTTACACTAACTCTACTATGGGTTCTCCTGACAGCCCCTTTGTGCGCCAGCGCCCACATAGAGCCACTCTCCCTAGAATTTCCAAACTCACATCAAAATCAAAGGGATCAACCCTCAAGTACATGGGGACATAAACTAGAAACAAACGCGAGGCAAATTCATCCCGCTATAGACATGTGACCCAAGTAACAGCACAAAATGATACACTTAAGGTATACTCAAAATCACGATCAATAACCAAATGAAATCAAAACTCCATTATAAAAGCCTCCTAACATTAGGAAACAAATTTCCAAACCTCTGGAAGTTGTTACGACTACCCTATCTCCTATGGAAAATTTATCCAATTAAACAACCTCGATAACAAAATCAAATCATTACTTTACCTCAATTGATTCCACTAAAAGAAGACAAATAAATAAATTTAATTAAATAAAATTTAATAAATATTTCTTTTCTAATTTCATCTAAAAAAAATATATATATAAAATTATATTACATATACATCTAACAAAATACCTCAAAAAAACACACACACACATATATATATATATATATATTTATATATATATATATAATTAATCTTATAAACGAATATATATTAATTAATATTAATTTAAACAAATTCTAAATTCTTAAATTATCTTTTAAACACTAATATCCAAATTAAAATAAAATAAACAAATTTTAAAAATGTTAATAAAAAAAAATAACAATAAAGTTTCTTTTTAGTAAAGCAGCCGCAGCCAAGTGGCTGCGTACCTCCTCATAGGGGAGGACGCAGCCCCCAAAGGCTGCATACAGCAGTCCTTTGACTGCTGTGCGTGGCCCTTGTGGGCTGCGCAGGGGGTGGGGACGGGTACCGTCCCCTCCCACCAATAGAAATAATTTAAATATATTTTTTTTAGAATTTAATTTATTTGCATATTTTTTTAAAATAAACTTGAAATGTATATATATTATTTTATATAAAATTCTTACGAATTTCCGAAGTACGGAAGTTCGTCAGATTTTATATATATGAATATATATATTTAAAAATTTCTCTGACTGTAACATTATAAAAAAAAATTATATCCTCTGTACAGAGGATATATATAATTATTTTTACAGAAGACAGAGTAAATTGAAAAAAAAGAAACACAGTTTGCATTTAATTAAAAATTCCAGAGTAAAGAAATAGCAATTTTCTTTTCCAGTGACAGAATACACAGAACACAAAAAATTTGAATCATTACAGCCACCACATGGATTAAGAGGTTTTTTGCTAATTTTCCTGTGTTGACTCATATTTTCCCTTGCACAAATATATGGTAAGTTTTCTTTGTTCAACTATGGTTTTATTTTTCTTTTGTTTGCTAAAACTAAAATCTACAGAGGCAACACAAACCTTAACAGCAATAACCAGACACAAGGTTTTCTAAATTTTTTTTTTAAAGAAGATATATATATATATATCAATTTACAAAGGAACAAAATTAGATTCAAAGGAATACCTATTTCCTGTAGGCTGTAGAAGTAAGAGTTGCACCAAAACCCAGCAGCTTTAAAGCTCCTCCCAGAAGCTCTTCCTCCAGCCAACAAGAAATTCTTCTGCAGCTTCTTCCGAATTCACTCACAAGTCAATAACAGGAAACCCATAAAAATTCACCAAACAAAATTTCCCCACACTTCCCAGCCAAATCTTTCCCATGAAGGATTTATGTTCCCCATGCCTTTTTTTCTTCCGGGAATTCTTTCCTCCACCAAACTCATTTATTTTCCACTACTTCCCGTACAACTCCCATAAAAGAAAAATATAATAATTTTATTTTTATATTTTATTTTATTTATTTTTATTTTATTAACAATGTAACTTAATAAATTATTTATTTAACTCCAAAAATACAATAGCAATAAGACTTTTAGAATATCAACACAGTACGATTTATTTTATTTAAACTATTTCCTTAATAAAGAATATAACTCAGTTAACTAGACTACAATTAACTTAAAACTCCATCAATTAAATAAATAATTGATCACACATACCCAATATTAATAAAATTACACTTAATTAAAATTGATAAAAAATTTATTAAATCCCAAACTAAACTGTTAACCAAAACGGACACATTAACAAACAAGGACAAATAAAAACAAAGACAAACAAGGACTCACAGTAGACAGACTTGGGATGGGAATTCTTTCCTAACCACTCCTTTTTTCAACATCAATCCATTGGGTTTATTTTGATGCTCGCCCTGTCCTGCCGAAGCAGGTGGAATCGAGACTTAGTACCTGCATCCTGCATAAAACAAATGTCGTGAAACATATAAATCTCCATAGAAAACACACCGTGAAAGGAAATCGCAGGATGACAGGGCACTTGCAAGCAAGTGATGTCACTCTGTCCTTTCACCAAGACTCACAAATAAACACACCAAACAATATAATAGCATAAACTCGCAACATCAACGTATACATATTATTAAAAGCACCACAAAAGTCATATAACATAATCACCATAAATAAGTATCATCTAACATCATATGTAAAGTCTAATGCAACCAAACAACCAAACCATAAATCCATGCACAACCAAAATGGTGAACTGATCACCCACACAACCAAGTACAAGATCTGTCCATAAGAGTAACAACAACATGAGGGGTATCACATCCTCCCCCCCTAGGATGTGGCTTACTCCTGGAAGCCACTAAATAAGTATGGATAGGCCTCTCTAATGCGGGATGCATCCTCCCATGTCGCTGAAGTCTCATCATTTGGGTCCCATTGGACCCGCACCTGCTCAATATCTCTGCCCCTGAGGGCGAGTCTCCGATGCTGTAGCACGGCCACGGGCTCGAGTGCTAGCTGTCCATCCTCGACCTGAAGAGCATTCCAATCAAGTACGTGAGTAACATCGGGAAAGTATGGTCTAAGTACAGAAACATGAAAAACATCGTGAATCCGTGACAGGCTGGGTGGCAAAGCTAGGCGATAAGCAACGGGGCCGATTCTCTCCAAGACTTCAAATGGACCTACAAAATGAGGTGCGAGCTTGGAACCCTTTCCATAACGGATTGGGCTCTTCCGCGGTCGCACTCTCAAAAAGACACGATCACCAACAGAGAACTGGCGGTCAACTCTATGTGCATCTGCATATTTCTTCTGTCTGTCTTGAGCTGCCACAAGATGCTCTCTGATGCATACAACCTGCTGTTCCATGTCCTGAAGCATTTCGGGACCAAGGAGAACTATGTCCTCAAGACGGTCCCAACTCAATGGGGTCCTACAAGGACGACCATATAGTGCCTGGAAGGGAGCCATACCAATAGAGCTGTGAAATCCATTGTTGTAGGCAAATTCCACAAGATGCAAATACTCCTCCCAACGTGACTGCTGATCCATCACGTACATACGAAGCATGTCCTCAAGAACCTGATTAACTCTCTCTGTCTGTCCATCTGTCTCAGGATGGTAGGCAAAACTGAAGTTTAGTTGTGTTCCTAAGGCATGCTGCAATGATGTCCACAATGCAGATGTGAACACTGGATCTCTGTCGGATATGATTCTCCGTGGAATACCATGCAAGCGGACAATATCTTCCATGAAGATTCTAGCAACTGATGAAGCTGTGTAAGATGAACGAACTGGGGAAAAGTGAGCCACCTTGGTCAATCTGTCAACTGTGACCATGATAGCATCATGACGTCTAGTAGTCATAGGCAATCCCACAATAAAGTCAATGGAAATTATGTCCCACTTCCATTCTGGAATGAGATGAGGCTGTAATAGACCTGCAGGATGCTGATGCTCTGCCTTGACCCTCTGACACTCCAAACATCTAGCTACCAAATTAGCAATATCCCTCTTCATGCCAGCCCAAAAGTATAATGCCCGAAGATCTGCATACATTTTCTTAACTCCCGGATGAGCAGAATAGGGAGCTCGATGTGCCTCAGTCATAATTAGAGTCTGAAGACCCTCAACAGAAGGCACGTAAATGCGACCCATATACCTTAGAAGACCATCAGACTCAAGTGAGTACCCTGCAAACTTTCCTTCTAGAGCTCTACCGGACTCAATTTCTGACTTCACTTCCTGATACCAACTATCAGATGGAAGTGCTATGAGGACTTGACTCCTCAAATCTACCTCAAGAGCCACTGCAGAAATCTCATGTCTCCGCCGACTCAAAGCATCTGCAACTACATTTTCCTTGCCTTGAACATATTTCACCTCAAAGTCATATTCGCAAAGGAATTCCATCCATCTTCTCTGCCTAGCATTCAGGTTTGGCTGGGTAAAAATATATTGCAAACTGCGATGGTCACTATGAAGCTCGAACCTATGACCCAACAAGAAGTGTCTCCATCTCATAAGAGCATGAACCACTGCGGCTAACTCCAAGTCATGAGTTGGGTAATTAAGCTCATGGTCCTTGAGCTTACGGGATTCATATGCAATTACACGTCCCTCTTGCATCAAGACGGATCCCAAACCCTCCAAAGAAGCATCTGTGCACACCACAAAATCCTTAGTAGAATCAGGAACCGCCAATATTGGCGCACTAGTCAATTTGTCCTTAAGGGTTTCAAATGCTGTCTGACACTGTTCGGACCAAATGAACTTCTTCCCTTTCCTCTGAAGAGAAGTAATAGGATATGCAATCCTAGAAAAACCCTGTACAAACCGTCGATAATAGCCTGCTAACCCCATGAAACTGCGAATCTCTGGAACATTCTTGGGTGCTGGCCAATCAACTATGGCTTGGATCTTTGAAGGATCCACTGCAATACCTACACCTGAGATGACATGCCCCAAGTATTTTACCTCTGTTTTGTAAAAATCACACTTAGCCAAATTAGCAAACAGCTGATTGTCCCTCAAGCATTGCAATACCTGCCTAAGATGTACCTCGTGCTCCTCCACAGATTTTGAGTACACTAGAATATCATCAAGGAACACAAGTACGAACCTATCCAAGTAGGTACGAAAAACTCCATTCATCAGGCTCATAAACACTGATGGTGCATTAGTTAACCCGAATGGCATAACCGTAAATTCATAATGCCCATAGCGAGTACGGAATGCAGTTTTATGAATATCAGCTTCGGCTATTCGCAACTGATGATAGCCAGACTTAAGATCAATTTTTGAGAAGACTTGAGCTCCTTTTATTTGATCAAATAAGTCATCAATTCTCGGCAAGGGATACCGATTCTTGATTGTCACCTTGTTAAGTTGCCTATAATCAATACACAATCGAAGCAAACCGTCCTTCTTTTTCACAAATATAACTGGTGCTCCCCAAGGGGAAACACTAGGATGGATGAACCCTTTCTCTAATAGCTCCTCCAACTGCAATTTAAGCTCCTGCAATTCCTATGTTGTCATATGATATGGAGCCCTAGAAATAGGCTCAGCTCTAGGAACAAGATCGATTCTAAAGTCGATGTCACGCTTAGGTGGCATCCCAGGAATTTCACTAGGAAAGACATCAGAATATTCCTTAAGAAGGGGGTAATCATCCAATGAAATTCCTTGACTCTCATCAGAGTCCAAATCATTAA
>VDFB02339050.1:0-19847 GCA_007258455.2 Sequoia sempervirens
TGTGGCTCTCCCAAAGATGGTGAAGCTTATTCTTTTGCAGGGAGTTTTTCAATGGTTGGGGAGGCCTATTGATTTGGTCTCCAGTTTTGGGGCTTTGATTTGGAAGAAAGTTTGGTTCCTATTGAGGATGATTTTGGGAGTGGAGATTGCCTCTACTTTTATCTCTCTATTGATGTTTGGGCTGATGCTATTATTTTCCAAGATGGTGGATGCCCTTATTCCTATTTTTTGGATGCTAGCTAGGTTAATTTCATTGCTTTTTCTTGAATACCCAGATTTTTGTTAAGTTTTGGGGAGTTGTGTGTGGGGTTTTTCTTGAGCGTGTTTGGCTGTATTGGCTCACCCTTTTTGTTTCTTAGATGGTGGTTGGGTTGCTTTTCATACTTTATTTGAACACCCAAATAAGTTTAATGTTTAAAGTTGTTATGGTGGTTTTGTTGTTCAAGCTTCATTTTATGTTCCACCTTTTTTTCTGGATGTTGGTGTGTTGGCTTTCTCCTCGGATCCTATTGAGGTGGAGTTGGGGAATGAAAGTTTATGGTTTCCTTAGTTGCAGATCCTTTTGAGGTGGATGCTTCTCCTATGGAGGTGGAGGTTGAGGTTGCTAGATATTTTTGGCTTTGGTGGAAAAGATGGTTGTAACATCCTCTCTAATAGAGGGGAGTTCCCTCCTTTAGAGGTGGAGTGTGAGTTGGGTTCTTGGCTTGACAAGTGTCTTTTGATTTTGTGCAATTGGATTATTGTTGCTAGGTTGTGTCTATACATGGTAGTTTTTTGGGTTCAAGGTCCCTGAAAAACCTGGTTAAGGGTTTAAGGTCCCTTCAAAACCTTTGGGTTTAAGGGCCCAGTTGAATCCAGGTTGTAATAGGTTAGTAGGATTTAGGTCCTTGCATTTATTTGTGCAACATGTACTGTCTTGCTTTATTCTTGGTGTTGCTTCTAAGGGTTTGTTGATGGTATATGGATTATCTTTGTTGCAGCATGATTTTCTCATATATGGTTTTGAGTCCCTTCAAAAGTGTATTGTAATGAGTTTCGGGTCCCATCAAAACCTATTTTACGTTAATCAAAAACATCTTCATTGGCTCATACTGAAAAATTTGAACCCGTACCTCAAAACAACTATCCACCATTCAAAAAGAAAAACAATTTTTTTATCAAGTTTCATACACCTTAAACAACCAACCACGTTGAACCTCAAGTTTCTGCCATAAGTTCAACTCCATAACAATTTAGACCAAAAGATAAGCAATTCACCTAGTTACTTGACACTCCACTTGATCATGTTGCAACTTTTGAGTAAGAACCTAATTCGATTGCCTCTTGTTAAACCTGTGGACACAACCAAACCTTTACCTCCAAAATTCAATCCAAATGCCTTTTGTCAATATCATCATACAAATAGACACAATATAGAATGATGCATGTGTCTTAAATATCAAGTTCAAGCCCTCGTTGATTCTAATCACATCCAGTTGGGTGGTGTTAATGATCAAGGGAATAAGTCTATTTCCCCACCTAACCAAAACTTGCAAATTTTTACCAATCCTATGCCAAACCATTCATCCAACTTTCTGCAAGCTTGTGATTTTAAGAATGATGAAATTAATGTTGATAAGAATGATGGTATAAGTTATGACATGGATGATGATAATGATGAGAAGGAAGTAGATATCATGGTTTCTTTAATATATGTTCAACCTCGTAAGTGCCAAACCATTGTGTTACTCGACATTGCTTTCACTCATAGTGATGCACCTAGACATGCACTTGATGGTCATATCTATATTTCCAATCATATCAATAAAAAACTTGTGCAATGAATAATCATTGATCTCGTGTGTCTAGAGAATGTGATCAGTGAGTAATTCTTGTTGGTGGAAGATATTAATCAAGATTCTTATGAAAAATCGAAAGCATGGATAAAAACTCATGATGGTTTTGCTCGCCCTATGATAGGTTTGATCACTCTTCCTCTAAAATTTGGACCAAATCCATTAGATGTCTCATTCTCCATCATCCCGTTGTTGGACCAATTCCATGTGAAGCTAGGTTACCCATGGCTACGCTCCATGAATGTCGTCTTGTCGATTATTCACAAGTGCATAAAGTTCCCTTTTGAAAATGAGATATTTACAGTGCATCATAGTGGGTTTAATCCTTTATCTTCTCGTGGGATTTTTTCATTGGATTTATTTTGGCCTCAACCTATGAAACCTATAAAGCCTCGCGCTTTTACTTGAAGATTTCTTTTTCAAGTCATATCAAAATTTCAAGGCAAAGTACATAATAGAGTTATCTCTTCTAGCAGTATTCCCGAGAATGATAGGTCCATGGTTGTTCCTCCTCCCCTGCCAATTATGGATGAACCTATGCCTCAAGCTAAGATAATTCCAAGTAACCAAGGTAAATATGCTACAATTCCTCCACCCATGTCCTATAAAAGACCAAGAGACAATCACATGATTCCTTTTGTTACTCCAAAGATAAAACAAGTATATAGACCTAAAGAGACAGTGGTTTCTCAACCTCGACGCTTCCTTCAGTTCCTCCCTTAAGGGAGTAAAAGAAACCAATGGTTGAGAAACCTACTCCTACCTCGTCACAAATTGAAAACCATGGAAGAAGAAACCAAAATGCTAAAGAGCGTAGGTGTAGACGTTGTGAGCTATTATTTTCCAATTGGATGAAAAGAATAAAACGGTGTATGATAATCCAACACCTATGGAAAAAAATCAAGAAGAAATACAACTTTCACCAGAAAAAAAGACATGAACCAAAAGAAGAAGTGAAACAAGAAAATTCAATTGTGATTGCCATAAAAAATCCCATTGTGATCAATTTGGATGATGAAGAGGAAATTGCTCAATTGATGAGGAGGTGCATAATGAGCTTAATGTTTTAGTCTCAAAGTAAATGAATTTAGATGGGGGAAACCATGATGATCCTCCTAATGAGAGTGATACACCATGTATTACACCTGGAGATGCTCCTAATATGAAACTTATTGTAGTCCCTTTAGCTAGTTGTCTGCCTTTCCTATATGATGAGCAAGATTGGGATGTGAACAACTTGCTTTAGGTTAGCTCACATGTGCGGTACTCTTTTATATTTGTTTCATGTGTTCTTTGTGTTTCTTTGCATGTGATGTGATCTCCTATGTTGTGTTGCTTGGCATGTTTTTATGTTTGTGAGTTTTCTTTGGATGACCATTGTTGCTCCGTTGATGCAAGGATACAAAGGAAATGAACCTATCGTGACATTCTTCTATTTGTATCTTCATTCTTCTATATGTTGTAAATTTTATTTCTCTTTTTGTCTTGTGTTTTCCTTTTGGGAACGATGCAAGGCGTTGAGACATTTAGGTCTCTTCCATGTTGACCCAAAAGATTTCTTGTCTTCTCTCTCTATGTGTCATTCCTCCATTGTGTTCATTGTTCCATGAGTATTTTGGGAATGATGTTAGTTCCAAGCTCTATTATATCACTGTAGCAAAGATGTATACTGACCCTGGATCTGTGGATCCCTCTTGTGTACATATTTTGTCTTGTTTGTTGCATGAAATTTTGGGGCAACCCCTTATCATGATGTAACTTCATTTGGAAGAATATCATTGGTATAGGGCTTTCCAAATAGGCTCTTATGATCTTTTGTTACATAACATTTATCATTTTTCTACTTTAAAGTAATTGCACATAGCATGGTGTTTTACAATTTCTTTCTGGGGGAATACATTGGCATTATTTTGCTTCACTTTGTTCACAAGCATTGGACTTAGTGGTGCATTGACATTGACATTTCTTTGCTTCAGTTTGTGAACTTAGTGTTACATTGGCACAACATTTTGATGATTTTTTAGCACCTTATCAAGGTTATCAAGGAGTATAACTCTTGGTATGGTTGACATGGGTACACACCTAGTGAAAAATGGCCCTCACTATACCTAGTGTGTTTCTCATTTTGCTACCTTGTCTTGGGGGCTCACTTAGTGAAAAACGGTCCTCACTAGCTTGTGTGCCTTCCTGTTTGTGATTCACCTAGAAAATATCAGACTTTTCTATTGTGTGGGTCATGAATTCGTTTTGTATGGGTCCTAGAATAATACAACTTGTTATTCCATACCCTCTTTTAGCATCTCATTTTGACATTTTATGTTGTCTTGTTGCATTTTATATGTGTGTTCCTTTGTGCTTACATTGGTTTGTCATGGGATCTTGGATCCTAGGGGCTTGATCACCTCCCTTGATCCTTAGTCATCCTATATCTTCAACTTTTGTACATTTGAACCCCTCTTGGCATATGAATTTTCTACTTTAGTGTGATTTTGAGCGTAAGTTCATACTCTCACTAAAGTGGGGGCTAAATGTAGCGTCAAAAAATGTCACCCATGAAATTTCACACTATGTTTTTCTCCCCCTAAATTAATGAGCCTAATTGGGTCCCTAATTTCCTAAGTTATTCATTCCAAAGGCCTATTATTACCATTTTTTGAAGGATTGCAAGCATTGAATAAATGTGAAAACAATTAATGTTTTGATCCTTACACTCAATGTCTTGGAAGATAGGGCCAGGACCCATATGCCCTCCCCCTATCTTATCCTAGACCAATTTTTAATATGTTGTCAGAATTTTAACATTCAACTTTCAAATTTCAAGTGTCAAATTTTTGGATCTAATTTTCAAGAAATTGAATAAATGTCTATAAATACCTAGTTATTGCATCATTTGAAGATCATCTAAAAAACTATTGGAAAACTTATGATCAAGAGCACTATTGATCAAGTTAAGAGCAACATTTCAAATCTTTATTGCAACAATTCAAGATCCTAATATCTTGTCAAATTCTATGTGTGCTCATGTTTTGTGAAGGCTAACCCTTGTTGTAGGTCTCCAAAGAATTTGAGAAAATCAAGCAAGAAATATCAAGACCTTGAGGTGATGTGCATGACTCCAATCCTTCAAGGAAGCCATTGAAGGGTGGTGAGTTGTAGAAATTTGTGATTTCATCATTCTTTCCCATTCATTATCATTTCTATCATTGAAATTTGTCATTGTGGAAGTGGAAACACTTACATGGGGTTTGACTAAGGCAAGCCCCTAAATGGCCCAAAATTTTCCCTCTCTTTGAATGTGTAGGTTATAGGTTTGAAGAGGATTGAAGGAAGATTGAAAACAAGCTCTCCATTGTTACATTTGAAGCCCTAAAAGTTGTTAAGCCACAAAAACTCACCTACAAAATTATATGATGACATCCCGACAACTCTGTAATAAGGAAACAAAAGGTCAAATCCAACATAAGAGGACCATAAAATCAGTTTTAGGACCACCTATCAAAGACCCATACACCCCTAGGCATCTAAGTCCTCTTTTGCATGTCAGATTCAACTTTTTATGATAGGTGCACAATCTCTAGTACTTCTCAGATCTGCTTGCAGTTTACTGATTCAGTTTGTGTGTTTCTAGAATATTGCATTTTTCATATTAGGTCATATAGCTTAATTAGGTTAATCATTCTGAATCATTTCCACTCCATTTTCAAGGCCTCAAGAATACAAATCTAGGTCTGATTGACTCACCTTCATGGTTGAAAGTCAGTCTATTCACCTTGATGATTTGCATTCTAATGTACTTTTGAAAAAGGAATATAATTGACCCTAGGTTTTGGCATTAAACTTAAGGTTCCCTTTTTTCACATTGTTACATGCACCACTTTTCTTCAAGGACTTCTTGTATGGTTGTAGGTGCAAGAAAACCAAGTCTCCTACCTCAAATATTCTCCCAATCATGTGCCTGTTTGCATACATGTTTTGTTGATTCTGGGCACTTTGTAAGTTATCCTTGAGAGATCTAAGGATATCAGTGACTTTCTTTGATCCAAACCTTGGCTTTGGGATCCTTGCTATTTGTGAAGGCCATGTCCAAGAATGACAAAGCATCATAAGTATGCAATGCTCAGAAAGGAGTCATACCGATCGACATATGATAGGTGGTTTTGTAGTAGTGTTCACTCAAATGCAACCACCTAATCCATGCTCTTTGCTGCCCTACCACATAGTTACACAAATATCCCTCAACCCATTTGTTCATGATCTATATTTGGCTATTTTTCTGAGGGTGGTAACTCATGCTAGGAGTCAACTTTGTGCTAGCTAATTTGAATAGCTCCTACCAAAAAGTTTTGAGGAACTTGCTATACCTATCGCTAACTATGTTCTTCAGAAACCCATGGAGCCTAAATACCTCTCTAAAGAACAACTCGACTAGCTAAGGTGCCTTAAAATCTATAGAGATGGAAAATAAATGAGAAAAATTGGTCAACCAATCCACAACTACAAAAATACAATCCCCACCTTGTACCTTCAGTAGACCAATGATGAAATCCATAGATACATTTTCTCATTTTTGCTCTAGAATGGGAAATGGTTGAAGTAATCCAGTTGGAAAAATGTGCTTTGACTTGTTCCATTGGCAAGTCACACATTCTCTCACATGTTTCAAGACATCCTCCTTGAGGCCTTTCTAAGAGAACCTCTCTCTAAACTATCCATAAATCTTAAAATACCTAGGATGTCCTGCTAATGGTGTATCGTGGATGGCTCTCGAGATTTTCTCCTTAAGTTCGTAGTAAATGATATCATCTACCACTCTATATTTGTCATCTTGGGTCTTCCCGTCCAAGATCTCACATGCACTTGTGTTTTTGGAATACTCCACCAAGAGGTGAGCCTTCCAATCAATTGAGATTTTTGCTAGAGAGCAAATAGCGAGTTTCCTGGAGAGTGTATGAACAACTACATTCTTCTTCCCATTGAAATATTTTATGTCAAAATCATCAATTTGTACCTTGCTAACCCATTTTTGTTGTCATTCATTTAGATCTTTTTGCTCTAGAAAATACCTCAAGCTATTATGGTTGGTCCTTACCACAAAATTCCCACCTACTAGATACTGTTTGAACTTTTCCAATGCATGCATTATGGTGAGCATCTCCTTGTCATAGATGGAGTAGAGACTCTCATTATCCCTAAGTTTCTGGCTCTTATATGCAATAGGGTCCATGTTCTACATTAAAACTACTTGAATGCCTTCCCCTAATTCATCACAATCAAGAATCAAGGGCTGAGTAAAATTTGATAATGCCAACACAGGACAAGAGCTCATCACCTCCTTAAGCCTGCCAAATCCCTGTTGAGCCTCATTCGACCACCTGAAAGCCCCTTTCTTGGTAAGGGATGTTAGGGGTGCACCTAACTATGAAAACCCTTTTATAAACCTCATGTAGTAGTTGCATAATCCAAAGAATCCTCGTAGCTCTTTTAGTGTCCTCGGTGATGGCCAATCAATAATTGTTTGAATCTTCATTTGGTGAACCTGAACCCCCTTAACATTGATCACATGGCCCAAATAGAGAATCTCAGTCATCTTGAACTCACATTTAGATTCCTTCACATACAATAACTAAGCCTCCTTGATACTCAACACCTCATCAAGGTTTTTTAAGTTCTCCTCCCAAGTCTGACTGTAGATGAACATATCATCAAATAACATCAATAAGGACTTCTTCAATTGTTTATTAAATATGTGGTTCATATAGGACCGGAAGGTGGTTGGTACATTGATTAGCACAAAGGGCATAACCGAAAACTCGTAGTGCCCATAAAGGCACCTGAATGCAGTCTTGTGGATGTCCTACTCTCTCACCTTGATTTGATGATACCCTAAGCATAGATCAATCTTCGAGAAGTATACCACCATCTGCAATTCATCCAAGAATTCATCAATTTGAGGAATAGGGCATTTGTTCTTAATATTCTTCTTATTGAGAGCATGGTAGTCTATGCACATCCGCATGGTCCCATCCTTCTTCTTTACCAAAACAACAAAAGAAGCAAAGGGACTTGAACTAGGTCTAATGTGCCTCATATCTAATAGCTCCTTAATGAATTTTTCAATTTCTTCCTTGAAATTATTTGGATGCCTATAAGGAGTGGCGATGACTGGTTTGGACCCCTCCAACTCAATAAAATGCTCAAATCCTCTATCTAGAGTTCTACCTAGAGGAATCTCACCAAAGACCAAACTGTGCTTATCCATACTGGGGTGAATTTCTATATGGTACAGTGTACTATCAAGTAGGGGTCTTAGATGCAATCATACATTGTGTTTACCACACTACATCTCCATGCCTAAAGGTGCTCTCCATCTGTTTTGTTGATACGATCTTGGGTGAACCATTGGACATGCCCCTCAATACAACCTTCCTGCCATCTACTCTAAATTTCAGCTCCATGGTCTAAAAATTCTATGAATACTTCCCTAAGGAATGGAGCCACTATATTCCCAAGATAACATTAGTATCTCCTAAGTCCACCACATAAAAAATCATCCGTGACAATGTAATTCCCTAATGTGATGCTCAACTGTGAAACCCGTTGGGTGCAAGTCATATTAAGCCCATCTTCCACCATAACACTAAATCCCTCAAAATTTTGTGCTAGAATACCCCTCTTTGCCACCAAGACCAAGTCAATGAAGTTGTGGATTGCCCCACTATCCACTAAAACTCACATGCTACCCCTGCAAAACTCCACGAACTTTGAAAGAGTTGAACCTAAGGGTACCTGAGAGAGTCTAGCAATAGTTCCAACCTTCACTCCCTTAGGTGGTGGTCCTCCCTCATCTCCACACTCACTATCTGAATCACTATGCTTGCTACCCTAAACCTATTCTCCCTTACCTTCCTCTTCATCATCAAAGACAACCTCTATGTAATGCACCTTTCCTTTCCCCAAACATCTATGTCCAGGCTCCCAAGGCACCTTGCAACTGAAACACAACTTCTACCTTTGAAGTTCATTATGAACCTCATCATCTAGGTGAGACCTTCTAGTCTCTTCCCTTTGAAAAGTATCCTTAAATTATTTCTTAGGTTGAAAGGGTTTAGGATGGAATTTGTTCGTTGTGGTTGCACTCTCCATGTTCCTAGCCCCCTTTATGGAATCATGTAGGGTGTTAGGCTCAAATGCCTTGATCCATCCTTGTAGAGGCTCTGCTAAACCCTCCATGAAAAAAACTATCAATCTATGTTCGGATAGACAATTTTTGAAACTTTGAAATATATGCCTCAACAGAACCCACCTATTCCAGTTGTGCCAATTCCTTGAAATGCAATTTAGGATCTCTCCTATCAAATTTGTCCATTAACATCTAAGTGAAATATGCATAAGAGGTTATACTATCATGTCCCAAGGTTATTAGCGCATGGTACCACCACTCATGAGCCTCACCATCCAAATGCAGGGTCACATATTTGATTGTTTCCCTTTCTATCATAGGACTTATCTGGAAGTATGTATCCAACTTTTAAACCCAAGCACACGCTATACACTTGTTTGACCTATCATAGCTAAGAATAGCTAGCTTACCCACCTTATGTTGTAAATCCTCATTGTTTCCTTGGCCTTTCTCTCCTCTAGGTTTGTTCCTATACTTGATGCCACAAAATTATACCAATGACATAAGCATGAAATTCTTCACCAAGGGATTAGTATTCATGCAAGTAGTTAGTCCAACCTTCTCCACCTCCTTGTTGTCCTGCTTGTTCTCTTTGTTGGTCCTCTAAAAATTCAGGCATTAGTGGCCTATGGGTGATTCTATGTGTTGTCCTAGTTGTGGGTACAAGTACATGAGTGTTGCTACCTTCCCCTGATTTCTATTATGTTTGTTGCCATTGTTGTTCCCATTGTTTTCATTTTCACCATGGTTATTTCTATTATTAGGGTTCATGTTTTGCATCATCTGGGTTAATGTTTGGACCATTTGTTGTTGTCCCCTTGCTAAACCACTTAGCACAACCAATATACTAGCATTCATTTGTTTTGGTATGTCATGTCTATCCCCCATATTTTCCTCTTCTGAATCCAAATTTACCACAACTCTATTTCTCCTGCATGCGATGTTTCTCTATCTTTCATATTGATTAAAATGTATGCAACCTACTGAAAAAACTCAATTTTTTCTTAAATTTTTTGCTAATAAAAAACACGTACTAAATCCCATTGGCTAGCAAGATCTCTAGTTCTAATACCACTGAATATCCCAACCAAATTTTGTGTGCAAAAAATTTCCCAATTTCACCTTTCTGATTATACTGACATTTCATCAAACATTTGATAACAGACTGAACTAAAATAGATTTTGTGTTTCTTTGGAGGATATGAACAACACTTAATATGAAAATACAATCTCATTGACAACTTGATATAATATTGCAATTTGTACCCAAAATATTTAGCATACAATTGTGCTCAGGAATTTAAACATATACATGAAAACCCAATACAATAAATATTTGATATTTAAGTTCCTTTATGAAATGTGCACATAAATATAATAAATATAATATTATATTCAATGTTGACCTGAGGCTCTAGTTAATATATTTTATTGTGCATACTTTCTAGCTTGTACAACAACTAGCATATGGTGTACGACTTCCCCAATTAATCGAAACTTCTTCAATGCACAAAAATTCTCTTAGGAAATATTATGATGGCTAAATAGAAGTGTTTGATTGCCTTGTGACTCCTTTGACCCCTCAAAATGGCCACATCAACTTACTTGAACTCCCACCTAAGTACGACATCCTCTTTATTTGTTGTGGTTCATTCATAGGTGTATGGCACTTCAAAAAGGGGTTCGATGGTCAAAAATAAATATTTGAACCACTAGAATGTTGACGCCACTTTATTTGCAATAATCAGTATCCATAAAATGACCCACCATAAATGATAGCGTTGGTACGAAAAAACTACTACTGGTAAAATATTTGTTTCTATATTCAAAATTTTCCTTCGACAATCTAAAATTTGTCTCCAAAAGAGACCACAAATTTCGCAAACTCCGCTTGTTGATGCAATGTTATAAATCTATATAATCTCTCCAATAGATGGGCTAGGGTAGATTTGCTACACCATCAAAACCAATCACCTTTAGGGTTTTCGTCCTAGGGCTTGAACTCCGAAAAGCTCTCCAAAATCACAAAGTAGAATAATATTCGAACATAAACCAAAGCTTCACTTTTCACTTTAGTATGCAATTCCCATTAACTTTTCGAGTTCCCACTTTTTTGATATTTTAAAATAAACTCGAGAATAGTAATAAAGCTACCTTTTAATATTTCGTAAGTAATAACCAAGTCACTTTATAAACTCCATTACATTAATTAAATAATATTATCCTTAAAATATGTTGGAAATGGATAATATTAAATAATTAATTAAAATATTCCCTAACTTTTGACATTAGCCTACAAGAATGAAATAGGCTAATTAAGTCACTCTTGCCTAGGCATCGGAAGGGGACATTACATCCCTTTGCAAAAAAATACCTCTCATAAGAATAATCTTGGGATGCCAATAATTGCCTCATCATGGCATTCAAGGATAACTAAGCATTTTTCCAAATTGTATGCCTTTGCATACATTTTTTCCCAAAATTTTGGTAGGGATTTTCCATGCTTTATAGTCATGCCTTAAGACAAAAATGTGAAGAAATACAAAAGTAACTGAAATTGCAATCTCTTAGCCCTAAGTCCAATTTGACTCCTTGACCCATGGTCAAATGGTGGTCAAAATGTCGCCACCAAGCAATAATTGCCACCACAACCCATCCAAGGTCCTATTAAATGAAAACTAAAGCTTTTAATTATTCATGCAAGTCGATGGTTGTGTAAAGTATCAATTTAAACACTTTTAACATTTAAACTTTCAACTTAACCTTGGAAAAGACTATATTATGGGATGACTAATCCCCAAGTCCTATAATAGAACCTAAGCAACCAATGATGACAAAACACCATCACAAAACTCTTGTGTAGTCATAATGAGAAGAAAGGACCAAGACACAAATCAACAATGAGCACATGTAATGTCCCATACCTAGCCTTGCTCTTGAATTTGCTTGTTTGCCCCAGAATTCGATTGTTGATTAGATTTAGGGTTTCTTCTTTCAAAAAGGAATGTGTTTTTCAAATGAAATAATCCTAGATTGAAATCTGCATTCACCAATTTAACAACATTTCCACATACACATATATCTGTTAGCAATAATATCTAGATATCCAAAATATATTCATAATCATAAAGCAATAATGAAAACATAAGAGGAGTGCCATAGGTGGATTTGCCCTGAAGCCCTCATGTAAACTCAAGAGGTTGTCCATCACAATCCTTCTTGCCTAGGGGCTTAGTACCTACATACTCCACTCATGGCAACACCTCGGAAGACACTCGTCCTATTAGGGGAGAGGAACCATAGAGTCCAAGTGGCCTAAGGCCTACCACCTTCTCTTGCCCAATCCCGTATCTTGGGCCTAAGGGGCAGAGACCTAGGTGGGACCCCCATCTTTCTATAACCCAATCCCTAGTCAAGGGCCTAAGGGGCTGCAAAGCCCAATCCCTTGTTAAGGGCCTAAGGGGCTGCAAAGCCCAATCCCTTGTCTAGGGCCTAAGGGGCTGAAAGTGGGGTTTTTAGGCAATCCACTTCACCCATGTTTCACCTATCCTAATAGGTTTACAAGCACATAGCAGACAATCTTTACACAATCAAATAAAAATTCCCTTATTATAGTTTCATCTATATTCATTATGCATTATAAGTATAAGCATGAGCATATAACCAAATGAGATGTATTTAAGGAAATGTATCAACTATAGACAAGTAGGTGTAGCCAATTAATATATTCATGTCCATTCTTATGATCTTATTTTCTAATCATAATAATGCAGTTTATTGAATATAAGATTCAGCATCAAATAAATCTAAATGTAGTCCTATGAGTGGATTCCTTAAATTATTATCCTATGTGTTATCCCCTAATAGTGTATCCAAAGAGGCTCATTATAATGCAATTAATGAGTCTAGCAACTATTAAATACATTTCATTTATCATTTGATTCTTTAAGTCCATATTAATATCATTTCATCATGATAACACTAAGAAAGCATTACACCAATCATTAGATTAGCTATGTCAATTTCTTATATCCCAAAATATGCTAAATATTATTACTAAGTGAGTACATCACCTGAGTTGTCGTATCTCTCCATGTTTTTTGATTCCTTACTCGCCTCCTTCAACCTTATGAGGACAATTCTACTTTTATATTAAATTGTCATCATTACTTATAAGGCTTAATAATAAGTATCATTATTGTATAATCATAAATTATGTGTGTGTATATATATATATATATATAATCTTTAGAATACCCATCTTGACCTGAATATGCATATCATATATATATATATATATATATAATTCAATATAATCTGAAATGATAGAGTAACTAGATTATTTAATACACTCTAAAACGTAACACATTACTTACCCTTTCCTTTTATCTTCCCAATTTTCTAATCGATCTGCTTGTATGTTCTTTATTTTACTTATTTTATTTGTCTTGTTTCCTTTTCTTTACTCCCATCGATGATCTTAGATAATTATTAGAGACTGGGTTTTAATGTTTTGCTGATTGTAATATTCTTGTAATATTCTCCTCCTTTCCCCTTGTCTTACCTTATCTTATATCTTCCACTTTGGAGAGGAGATGCCTTTTCAAGGTGGAGTCGTGCCTTCTTGTTTAGATCGCTGCCTTCCTTCATGACTTAATCGCTGCCTTATGTTTGCAGCTATTAGCATACTTTATATATTTTAAATGTTTCTTGTTTATTATATTTTGATTTGATTGTAACATATTCAAATATATATATAAATATAAATAAATAAATATATATATATATATAAAATTAGGATTATAATAATATTAAATTTAGACATTTATTTTTAATGGTTATTTATTTTAATATTGATTTTATATACTCTATTTAATATTTATTATATTATACTGATTATAATAATATTTAAATTTGTATTTATATTTGCCATTTGTTTATTTAGTCACATATTTCAGTACTATTTCTTTTATGATTTCTTTATTATTATTATAGTAATTACTAAACAATATATGTTCGTTTAATGACATGTATATTATAATATCTATTATATTTATAATCATAATTGTAATATTATTTTGGTAATCATAATTATAATGAGATTGCTAATATTTATATTTTGGTATTACAACATTAAATTTAATACTTATAATTATGATAAAATAGATAATGTCTTTGACATGTATTTTGTTTATCTCGTTTTCTATGCTTCGTATTGCAATGCTACTAATTCGGGGGACATGACAACCCAATAATTGCCATCACAACCCATCCAAGGTCCTATTAACTGAAAACTAAAGCTTTTAATTATTCATGCAAGTCGATGGTTGTGTAAAGTATCAATTTAAACACTTTTAACATTTAAACTTTCAACTTAACCTTAGAAAAGACTATATTATGGGATGACTAATCCCCAAGTCCTATAATAGAACCTAAGCAACCAATGATGACAAAACACCATCACAAAACTCTTGTGTAGTCATAATGAGAAGAAAGGACCAAGACACAAATCAACAATGAGCACACAAATCCCATAATGAACTAGCTACACAATGAAAAAATATTTGTACACCACATAACAAACATGTGAGGTGGATGTTGTAGCCTATTGTTAATTTAAACTAGTTTTTAGGAGTGTTGACACATGGTTCTTAGCCTACATCACCACCCAACCCGCACCTAGTTCTAACCAACTTTGGGACCTACAAACACAAAGTTCATCAACAACACTTATTGTCCAATAAATCAACATGATACCATAAATAGATTAAAATTGAATTGCATCATTATTGAGTATCAACAATTACATCACTATTCAAGTTCAAATTCATCTTAAATTCAAAATTGATATCAATACTCAAAGTCAGTAAAGAGGTGGATAAGACAAATGAATATTTTGTCCCATGTTGGGATTCCTTAAGCTCATAATTTCAAATGAGAAATGACACTTTCCTTTTCAGCCACAGATTTCTCATAAATTCTTTTTACAGTCTTACACATCTTAATTTAAGATGTCTTATCATTTTCATAAACATCTTATTTTAAGATGTGTTGATATTCATTTAACATTTCCATAACATCTTGAAAGGTGCAACATTTGTTTTCCTATAGTCTTGTGGCAATAATGAGTGTGAAATGAAACGTATTAAAGATGAAATGTACAAACAACTCACCTTACATCGTGAATTCCAAACAAGAGTCAAATTAGAATTGGATAGCAGGTTCAAAGGGTGTTCTTATTCTTGTGACTCACAAATTTTGGTTGAGTATGATGCATCATTCTTTCTCCCTCTATAGATCTTACTACTCTCAGCCTCAACTCAAGATATTTGTCAATTGTTGAACTTGGTATGTCTCACAAGAAAGGTCATCATAGCAAATCCATCCTCGCTTGGGTGTTGAACCTTATGTAGCATCATTTATTTCTAGTTGTCTTCAATGTGAAGGTGCAAGATCAAATAAAAATGAACTATGAAATCAAACTTGACTCCCAAAAAGCATTTAGAGTTGAACAAAACAAATCCATTGTTGGACAACACTTATTTTGTTCATATATGACTCAATGAAGACAAATGTAGGAGAGGGGAAAACCAAAGTTCCACGAAGTTTCTTGATGGGTGGATGGGTTATGGGGACGAGGGGCCTAAGTTTGGGGATGGTGGGGGGACGATGGCGGTGAAGTGGTGCAAATACATATAGTACTTGAAAAATTAGTTATACACAAATGTATAAGGAATAAGTAAACACATTGCAATGATTGCATTGAACATTAAGTTATTAACATTTAACTAGTTTTTAATTTTAAGTTTTAACATTGAACATTGAATATGAATAGTGAAAATCAAAATATTGTCATTGAAATGAGAATTTTCAAAATTTCATAATGATGATTCATGACTATAACCAACAATGTTCAAACTTCAAAAATAAAATAGTAAACACTAAATCCGAAATAGTAATACTAATGACTCACGAGTCAATGGCTAATGGCCCGATGCCTCTAATCATTCCCAAGCTCCTCACTAAACTCCTCATCACTAGAACTATTGGATTCCACATGCTCAAGCTCATCTACACCAATACCAACCAGCCCTATCTGTGTAGCATCATCATCAACTTATTTTGGCTCTTTTGGCTCTACATCCCATCTGGTTGTTGGAATCTCCTTATATGTAAGTGTGTTGGAGTCAATGAGATGCAAGGTACTATGTGCTATGTATAGCCACAAGCTTCTCTACCCTCCTAGAAGTAAGCATGTTCCTCTTAACGGATTGGATGAAGCTATAAGTAGACCAATTCTTCTCAACAACAAAAGAACTAGAAACTTGGGATAGCAAATGAATGTTTAGAGTAGTAGTCAAAGAATTAGGCCCATGCATAGTCCATCACAACTTGAGGTCCTTCATGTACCCTTCCTTCACCTCAACATTTTGTAGAGGTGTAACTTTGTCTAGCCTTTGCACATACCACTTCAAGTTTAATGCATCGACAACCATGTCTAAGGGAGTGTTGAGCTTCTCCCATTTGCGTTGAATTATCAGTTGAATATGCTCAATGTAAAGTTGCAATGTGGGGTCCTCTTGTAGAACAAGCTTCATTAGATCAAGCATTGAATCAATGCACTCATACACCTCTCCAAGGGTAGGCGCATTAGCATCCCCATATCTAATAACTCTGAAGACTGGAGTAATGATGGAAACAATATATTTTGCATCAACCCAAATTAAATCACTCTTCATGATCTTCATCCTCTTTCCCTATCGTGTCTTCGACTCAGGCCACAAATTCCATTTTGTTGTCATAACCATTAGTTGCAATGCCTCTTGTGATTCAAGCATCCTCTCCAAGAGAATAAAGTATGATGCATACCGAATCCCTACAAGTTTCAAGAATTCCTTCTTGGAGAAGGACTTAAAGAGTACATGTGAATTGTGGTGGTTGCAGATAAACATCTGCACATCTCTAGCATCACTAACAATTGTTTTGATCCAACTGATTTTTCCCATATCCTTGAGTGCATTATTCATGGCATGCACGCAACAAGGAGTCCACCAAATATGCATATAGGTTGCCTCAATTAACTTCCCTCCATCTTTGCACATATGGATCGTATCTGTCACTACTTGCACCACTTTTTGTGGACCAACCTCCTCTATAGCATCTTTGAGGATCTGGAACTAAAAATGAGCATCATTGTGATGCCTTGAACAATCAACAATTGTAAGGAAATAAGCGCCCTTTGTACATGTAACCATGATATTGATGAGTGAATGATGCCTAATGTTCGTCCACCCATCCATGACTATGGTCCATCCACTTGTGACCCAGGTTTTCTTCATTTTCTCCATCAAAATATTAATCTTGAAATAGTTCTTATCCAAGATTATTGTCCTCAATTTAGTCTCCCTAGATGGAACATACAATAGTCCCACCCTTATTATCTTTCCCATAGCTTCCTTATAATAAAGAGAGTGAGCCACATGGAATGGAATGCCATTGGCAAAGAAGAATTTTCCAATGGCATCATTTTCCTCATCCTTTGCTTGCATGTTGAATAAATTTGCCAATGATTATGAAGCTGTAGGACTAGTCATTGTACGTTTCCCCTTAGGCTCTGCTGCCCCATAACTAGATGGATTCATTGTCCTTAGACTCTACAAAGTAGAAGTAGAACTCTAATGACCCCTACCCCTTTATGGCAAAGTAGCAAATGTAGGTACTTCTTTATTACAACCCCATAATTTTAATATTGCAACCCTATATTTTAGGTTCTCTTCCACCTTTTTACACACGTCTACACCTTTGCCTCAGATAAGAGGGAAGTGAGCATTAGTTCTAGTCATGCTACCAAACCATTCAAGTTTACATATGTTGCACTTCCACAACCTAGTGCCCCCAGTTGTCCCAGGCTTTGTTGATACCTTACATGCAAATTGTTTTAAAGGGGACTTCGGATCAAAGTGGCCCTTAGCCCATTTTTGTAGGATTTGATAAGGGCAACTATATTTTTGACTCCTAATAGAACTTGTTTGAGTGTCAGTGTCACCCCTCACTACTTATGTACTAGGACCATCAGATGATTCATTTTCACTTTGAGTTTCTACTTCAACCCCTCATCCTCACTCATGTTGTGAGAAATCATAATGATAATGATGCTACAAGAAACAATGATTAAAAAACTATAGTAGAAAACCTATATGCTACTGTCATAATTTGTCAAATTTTTTTTTTAGGATGCAAATCTAAATGCTTAAGGTGTCCAATGTATTGCTAGTGAATCATGATTAATTAAAAAATTCCAATGAATTGTGTTGATTTAGCAATCTGTTAGTACTTAAAGAAAAGCATAAATCTGTTGATAAAGTGCTACTGTTGGGGCAATGAAGGGGACAGTCAAACAAGAGCCAAGCAAAGTTGCAATAAATAAGCAACAAACAAGCATTAGAAAGCTATAATGGCACTAGGACAGCAAACAATAAGCTTTGGGAGGCTGCAAATTAATAGCACAATGAGTTATAGACACTTGTATGGTTGTAGTAATGCAAATTGATGAATTTCTAGTGTGTTTGGGGGTGCCAATGCATTGGGACATTAGTGAGTAAACCTTAGAAGGCTGCAAACTCAATATCGAACTTCTAACTCAAAATGAACTACAAATGTGTATTAGATTATTCCAATGTTGAACAATGACTTGCAAATGTTTTGAGTCTATTATGAAGACAATGAACAAATGAACAAATGAAGTTTTGAATGCCTACCCTGTAATCTTGAATCTTGATGGTTGATGCCCTCTTCCTCTTGCAAGAATCTCCCTCTTAGCTTGCTCCCTCTCCTTCCAACCGAAGAACTCTACTTCACTGAGATTGTGTGATTTGGAATGAGACCATGTCTCTTTATAAGCTTTTTGGGGGGCCTTGGGGGTGGGGGTTGGGTCCATTGCCAATTAGGGTTAGGGTTTGCACTTTTAAAACAATTTCTTTTTTATCTAAAAAAAAAAAACTTTATGGCACTTTATACCACGTGAGATGCCTGCACGTTTCTTCTAGGGTCAAGGGACATCTGGTCGTCCCCTAGGCATTTCCAGGACATCCCTGAGTCCCCATTTCATGCATTTTCAAGGGAAATGCCTCAGAGATGTCCCCTCTTAGAGGGAAACGTCCCGAGGACGATAGAGAGTTGTGGTGGAGGTGGCAAGACAACAGAGGGACACCCCCCTAGCATCCCCACATCTCAGGAATGTCCTTGTTTCATAAACTCCTTGTATTTTGTGAGGGATGCGTCCTCGTGGACCTATGGAAAAAATAATAACTATCATTCACAACATACTAAATGTGTATCCAATCCAAAGTCAAAAACATTGCCAAAATAAATAAAACTTGGAATCAATATACAAATATTTAAAAGTATTGAAAGACTTGGATGCGAGTACAAATTGAACATCATAATTCACTATCATCAAGATCAAATAAAATAAATAATAGCATCCCAATTACCATGACAAACAAGATGTTCCTTTAACATCGAACATGAAAATGAAGTAGAATCAACATCGTTGCATTCACAATCAATGGGATTTGGACATTAATAAAAAAAATGTTCTAACATTCTCTCTGAATGTTCAACATCACCCTCTAATTTCAATTCTATATACAAGTAAACACTCATAAAACATAATTGCATCCTTGTGTAATGACTTGAATTGACCAGATAGGATAAGAACTATTCCTAACATTTGGTTATAAACAACTTTGGAGTTCACTTCATTGACTAAATTCGTCTTCCTAATTGTGTACCAAACATGCAACCAAACCATCAATAAGTGTGAGATAAAT
>VDFB02339051.1:0-26273 GCA_007258455.2 Sequoia sempervirens
AGAAAACACAAAAACATTTGAAAATTGAAAATCCAAAAACAATAGAAAACATTAAAAAAAAGCCTAAAAAGCCTCAAATATCTCAGAAAACCCTAAACAACCTTAGAAAATCAAAAATCCTAAACATTCATATAAACTTTTAGAAAGCCCAAAAACAACCTCAAAACATCTTCAAAATACCAAAAACATTGAAATATTCCAAAAACTCCAAAACCCATCCATCCCATCTCGCTTACACCCATAATAAAATGATTGTCACCTTCAACCTTTGGCGAAACAAGTAGAAAGCAAGTATAGCAAGTTGTAAAGTGCAAACCCAAAAGTCAAAATCTAAAGTTTAGATCATAGGTATATGCGTCAGTAGAGTTTATGTCAACGACTCGTCTTAGCATCATCATCCTAACATTAAACAACCCTCTAATCAACATGTCCTAGGATGTATCTTTCATATGGACATTAGTATCAAACATCACTTTAGCTAAACTTAAACTAGGTAAGAGCTATAGATAACACTGACTATTCCAATATTTTCTTATGATTTATCTTAATGAACCGTTCCAAGGACCTCTCGATGATGTCTATCTAAAATGATTTAGAGAGAAAGGAATGGGGCATCAATCATTATCTTTCACTTTCTATGCTTGTAGATACTATTGTAAAATAATTGTGGCGCATACTTGCTTAATTGTGTGTAGGAAGGTCGTTTGGAGTATGTTGTTGACTATTGCGTATGCTTTGGTCCAATATATTCTAAGCTTCTAACTTGCATTCCAACTACATTTTCGTATGTCAAGGTGTGAACAAGAACTATCCTATCTATTTGTCGAGTCAAATTCCATTACACTAGATACAACATTGTCTTGGTTATCAATACCTTGATGCATCATGTCTATGTGTTATATCAAACAATAAGGAATGATGGAAAATCCCAATCTCAAAGTGTGAGCATCTCCTCATCCTGCATTTCATCCTCATTTTGCATTGTCTTGTCACCATCTCTAATAAAGTCTTGATGGATCGTATACTTGTTGGATTTTTGAAGCAATGATCGAAATCAACGGTCATTCATTCTTTATTTTTCTATCTTCTCTTTGCGCTAACCTGGTATCGTGACAATCAACAAAAACATCATCAATGCATCCATCCTGCATCCACAAACCATCAGCATACATGCATCTCATAATCATAGCATAATCATAAAACATCCATCAGTGTAATCATTACATATCACACCATACATTTTGCATTCTCATTTAAGTTGTGATGAATAATATAAATTTGTTATTCTAAGAATCTTAAATCATTGCATCACACATCATACACATGCATTGCATTATCATTTGCATCCATACATCCACATGCATACATCGTCATCATAAATTTACATAGAAAATATGCAAACATAAATGCATCCACATCATTTGCATCCATAACATATGCATAACATTGCATCCATCCATATCATGATCATTGCATATCACATAGGCATAAATAAAATGCATCCATACATGAAATAAAGTGAACACATCATATCATAAATCATCTGTATCCATATCATATATATATCAAAAAATGAATGTCATGGTACAAAATCTGGATCAATGTATGAACATCAATCAAAAGTACAATATCCACGAGGCTATCAAAAAGGAGCCCATGAATGTATATCTATGATAAATAATGGGGGAAAAATAAAAAAGTGTCTATACATAATAGCTAGCCTTGATGGCTACTACCCTCTCCAGCTTGCCTCTCAAGCTGATCCTTTGTTTGCGATCGTGCGTCACTGCGTTGTGAAAAATCTAGCTGTCTCAATGCCACCAATATATCATGATGATAATGCTACCTATAATATGCAGCCTCTATAACAACCTCTCTGTACAACTTTGTTGACATTGTCCAACCATGAGTGGCCACCATCATCGCCTCAATCTGCTGACGTCGAGCAACCTCCTGGTCTCTCTCTCTCCTGTCACAGCCTGTATTTATTGTAATGCCTAATCTCTCTCAGCTGTGATCACAACCACCTACTGTCGAGCCTGGTCTCACTCAGCAGTAATAACCAAAACTTGTCGATGGGCCTAATCCTGCTCACCAGTCAAAGTCTACACCTGTTGCTATAGTTATTGTATCTATGCATCTCGAGCATCTAGTGGTGGTGGTGGTCCTAGTTGACGTTATACCTAAGGCTGTACCTGTGGCTGCTAAGAAGGTTGTTGTTGTATAATCGGTGGGGCCCCTGGAACCTAACCATCCTGGCCACCCTGTCCTCTACCTCTCCTTCCTCCTCTGCCTCTGGGTCTCCCTTTAGGAGGAACACCTGTTGGATCCATTAATCATCGGGGAGGGACAAACCAAGCATCATATGTAGGCATAGTCTGAGCTACCACCTGTACCTGATCATATGCCCAGGGTTGTGCCACCAACTATTTGAAGCTCTCTACTACCTTGGGAGTTGGGATAGTCAGTCCCCATGTGGGAACCTCTCTAGCTAATCTCGCAAAAATGGCCCTATATGCATCATCAAGTCTATCCTGGACCTCTCCGAACTGTCGAGCTATCATGTCTGGTAGATATCTCTCAATAATATGGTGCTCTTGACCCTACATTTATCAGGTCTGCCTGGCGAAATATAACTGTTGAATATCATCGAACCATGGTGGCATCTGTAGCCATGGGTGCCAGCGGAAAATTGTCATGTCATCAATCACTCGTCGCCAATACGGGAGCCCAATCTGTCCAGTGTGCCTTAGGGTAATGGCACATTTGTATCTCCAAATGATGGGATCATTTAGCTCCACGTATGCCACCTAAATAATGGGTCAGAGCATGACAATGTGCTCCCATGCCCAAATCTGTAGCAAAGTCACCCATGCACCATTGGCTCTCCCATCACAATATATAAAATCATGCAAATCATGATACAAGGAGGCTAGCATCATGGTCCCCACACAAAAAGTGTCCTCCTATACATCATCTAATGCCACACCAAGCCCCATCCTGGGTTGAATTCTTTGTTGCGTCTATCTGGGGCAATCAAACCCGAAATGATGGCTACGACAATCAATCTGAAGGTCAGAACGTGACTTCTATATGACTCAAGGTCAATCTATGATGCAACCAAAGCGATCTAATCCATCTCCATAACCTCAAGGTAGGCGTCGAATCCAACATCAGTGTCATAAATCACACAATCACCATTTATGAGCAAACTTAGTATACACCATCGCGTAGACACGCAAAATGTACAAGTTAGCATTGCATATTTAAATCTGACTACCAACATCATTTCATCCTAAATCATTCCCCGACCTAACCATTTAATTAAATATCTTTATTTGATTAAATTCATTTGTTTTCTTCTCTTAATTAAACAAATCATGTGTTTAATTAAGTCTCTTAAATCATTCTCCATCTCTTTTAATTAAATAATTAATTTTATTTTATTAATTAAATCTCTAAAGTCTATCTATTAAATTGAATAAATTAAAATCTTATTTGAATTTAATCTTGCACTTCAATCTCTTTAATTAAATAATCAAAATATGTTTTATTTAATTAGAAACTCGATAAATCATTTCCTCTTGTTTGATTTAAATTAATCCAAAATCTAAGTCAAAATAAGTCCAGCTCACCTAATCATCATTAAATGGCATGATATCATCATTTATTTAATCTAACCATGATTAAATGCTAATCCTCCCACTTGCATTCTCTAGATATCTCCCACTTGCACAAATAAATCAATTTATTGATTTATTAAATCTTCATTTTCCCTCAACAAAGCATCTTTTGTAGGAATATTCTTCTATTTCAAATTCAAAATTTGAATGACAAGTCCTTCCAACAAGGCATTTACTTCTTCTTACATGTCCTTGCCTTGAGCCAAGTGGCATTCAATGCAATTTTCTTTCCCCCTCTTACATGTCTTTTCTCAAAATTCAAATTCAAAAATGCATTTATTGGCACATTTGTCAAAACTTGCTCATTCCTCACCCAATCACATGTTGACAAGTGGCATTATATCATTGGTTGAATCTTTGTCCCACATTGATCAAATTTGGACATCTCTTCAACTTATCAATCTATAAATACAATGCTTCACCATTCATTTTATCATCCACATTTCAAGCAAAGTTACCATGCTAAAATACTTAGCAATTCTCATCCATCTTATTGAATCATAGCTAGGTTTTTTTGCAGATTTTAAGCTTGGAGCATACATTCAAAGTCTTCATCAAGTGGATCAATCATCTTCAATCAACATTTGCATTCAAGGAGTTGGGAAAGGGAAAATCTCCACACACCTATTTGCACCAACTCCCTCAAGAGAACAAGAGTTTGCTTGCATTAGATAGGATTTAATTGTTTCATTTGTGTTCTTCATTTTCATTTCTTATCTTTTGCAAATTTCAAATGGATTTCTTGAGGAATCATTGGTTTCTAATCTTGTGTTTGATCTAATTGTTTGCATGTTTATTGTGTTTGTGCAAGGTATAGATTCAAATGGTTCACATATTGGCGCTAGAAGGAGGGCATACACCTCAAATCCAACACGTTTTTTTATAAAATTTCGCTGTTTTTTGACAGCACTATTCATTAACCCGCATATGATCACTATTTTAGTGTTTTTAGATTCAATTTTAAAATGACCATATCTTGGTCATACGTAGGTCTTTTTTGATGCTTTTTTTTTTAAAATAGGGTAGAATTTCACAAGCTATCCAATGGTGTAGGTGTTTGTTAACTTGAAATTAGTTAAAATTTTCAAATTTACATTTAAAGTAAACACATGATAACTTGGCTAAGTTTTAGGGTGTTTTGGTAAATGGTTTATCTAACCCCTATATCCTTTTGTTTCTTTTGATCTCATCTAACATTTTGATCACTTTTGTAGGTTGGAAATTGAAATCGAAAGAAAGAGGAGCATGGAGATGATATTTTATCTAATCAAAGTGTTTTTTAACACTTAAGTGTTTGTTTAACACTTCTTCAAAGAATTTGTCATCCTTCTCTTTCTTAGGACACTAGTTTTCAATTGGGCTTAAAAGGAACCTTTTTCATTTCTTGCAAAGGCTAAAATGAACTTTAGGATCACAACTTACTAGATTTGGTTTATTGGATTAACAATTGAACAAGGCAATTTCTCACACTTCATTTGGTGCTTTAAAACGAAATCATCATTGCATTTGAGGGTTTAAAAAGAACAAGTGTAGTTTTGTTTGTTTGTGAGGGCTTACTTAGACTAAAGCCATTGGAAAAGGACGTATGCGCTTCTCTCACGCTTTATAGCGATCTTGAGAATCAAAAGGTCTTTTCCATGACTTTGGGTTGAGATAAAACAATCACCTCCACACTTCGATTTGGGCTTAAAATTGAACAAACTATTGTGCGAGTGTGAGTGGGGACTTTGTTGCGTACATTCTCTCTCCTTGTTGCCTACAAGGATTGATCGAGTTACGAATATTGTTCTTCATTCGCTTTTGTTTATCTTAGAGGGCCCGCCTTGTGGGAAAAGTAATCACCAGAGGAGCGGCTCCAGGTATACTCTAAAGCCAAGAGGTATTTCGGTAGGGATATAAATGTGGATATTGGAGCGCTTTAATATCGCGGTTATTCGACAAGATGTCGAAGGGGACTCTTGCCACGTTGGGTCAACTCCTACGAACGGAAAGTCCTTACTAGAACCCATGTGCTAGAATTTGTCAAAATCCTTAATCTGTTTGTTGGTGCAAGAACGGTCGTTCTGAAGCCGCCCCACAATTTTACGGCTTTTAGTAGAGATGGAAAGCATGCCATGGGAGTTTCATGGGTGTTGGTGCTTGGCTGCCCCGTATAAGTGAGTGTCGTGGAGGGGAGCCAGTGGGGTCAAGCATCTAACCATCTACTAAAAGTAGGCGTAGCTGGACTTGTCCAAGTGGGGACTCAACAAACATTGTCTTACACATCCATAGGATTGTACATGCTTTTGGGTTACAAAAACACATGCTTGTTCGTAAACATTGGAAAAACAAACACTTAAACATGATCATGCAAATTTCAAACCCCTTTTGATAGAGCAAATACCTTTTGACGAATTTAAGTGTTGTTGCCTTCCCTTGGGATTATGTCCTTAGAGGTTTCTCATCACTTGAATTTATATCATCATTTGCTCTAACTAGGGTTAACCTAGGAAATCCCTTTGCCTCAATTTCTTGGAACTCCCACACAACACTCTGTGGGAAGAAAAGGAATTTTGACATAGGACATCTTTAGTTTGAAACATAATCAAGAAAGTGTATTTGGTAAAAAGAAGTCATTAAAAGCAAAGATAAGCAATTGAGCCCCACACATGTCTTTTCAATGATTTCTCACAAGATCAAGATACAAAAACCCAAGAAAAGGAAACTTAGCCCAAAACAACATCAACAAAGACTCAAAAGGTTATATGATTTTAGAGAAAAGTTGTTGGCTAATTTCTATAGACATGCTTCAAGAGACAACCCCACTTTATATTCATTTTACTACACACAAAATCCAAGATTGTTTCAAGGGATTGGATACCTTGCTTAGGGCATAACATGTTCTTCAATACCTTGGTCTTGTTAAACAAAAGTCTAAACTAGGGTCATTCTAAGATCAAAAAAAACATTCATCCATCAAAAACATCATCAACCATAAACATCTCACCAACATTTTGAGAAAATCTTGATACAACTATGCTAGGCTCCTTTGGTAGACATCAAAACTTTTCAAACATGAGACTTTGAGTTCTTCAAACATCAACATCAAACTTGTTCAACTCAAGTGTGTGTGAATGAATCCTTTGCACATGCTTAGTTGAATTATCACTTTGTTCCAATTAATGGTGGATAGATGCATCCTTCTCCCATCACTAATTTGGATTATCTTTTGGTTAACTTGTGAGTAGACACATCCTATTCTCACTCCTAAATCAAATTATCCTTTATGAGCATTAGTTATCTTTTTTAGATCATCATCCAAACATCTTGGGGATATCTCTTGCTCAAACATCAACATTCAAAAGACAGAATTCAAAGTCTAAACATCAATCAAAGCAAACCCAAAGTACCTAGCATCACATCAAGACTTTCAATACAAATTCAAAACTTCCATTCTCACCCATATATCCTACACCTTTCATCTTCACATCTTTGATCTTTTACACATCCTAGTTTGCTCTTTTATGGTTCAAACAAGATCACAACACAAGAGGAACATGGAGTTAAATCAAGAAACATCAACCACAGGTGATCTAAGCCAAAACATTCCAGAAATCCAAAACACACCACTTCCAGACCTCACTATCACTACACACGATCCACAAAAAGAGGTCTTGGTGGAAGACATCACACCAACAAAACTAAGTGAGGAAGAAGTTCTTGAGATGCTCAAACAACCAAAACTACAAAAGTTTCTTCGCGCAATGGCTAAAATAAATCCATCAATTCTCAACACTATTGAGGATGAGCTTCTTGTACCAAATGACCAAAACACCCTTCCATAATCAACCACTTCCATTACCACCATAGAACCTACTATCAATGAGGATGATACCCTCTTCAACACGCATCAAAATCCACTTTACAACCCACTTGGATTTATCGATACATCTGAGGTTCCTTACCATACCACCTCATCATTTTCTCTTGACACGCAAGTGTCTAGACCTTTGGTACAAGCAAGCTCATCCAAAATAGAGAGACCCTATGGGTTTGTCTCTTCATTTGCACAAGAAAATTTTCCACCCTTCAAATCATTCACACCTCCCACCACGTCAACACCATATTTTGGTTTAGGGATCCCCCCTTTACCTAAATTTCCACCTTTCCCTAACATAAATCACCCCATCCAAATCAATTCATCCAACCAAGGGGGTACATCACATATTTCAAACACACCATCCACATCAAACCAACACATGATAGCTAATCAAAATATGGTCTCTCAAATACCCACTATTTCGCGCATCTCTACCATTCCTACCACTTCACCTAGTCCCACCATTCCTATCGCTTCACCCATCCAAAATGCACCTATCACCACATTCACTCCAACCACTACATCCACTATACCTCAAACTTCCACTACCCCCATCACACCCCTTACATCGCAACCTCCCACCACCACCATCGCTTTAAGCGCATCTCAAACTCCCACCACTCCATCCAACACAATTCCGATCCCACCACCACCACCATTGCGACCAAGCCAAGTAAGCCATTACAATGTTGCATTCAAAGCATACCAACAATTGCTCCAACAATATCAAACAATTCAACAAGCACCTATATCCACGCACGCTTCTCAAGCTTCACGGCAAAATAAAGCTCAAACATCGTTGCAACAACAACAAGCACAACAAAACAAGCCGACATTTGCAACAACGGCTGCTCATGAGAAACTCAGTACTGGTACGCACAAATACCGCAATTTGCTCAAAGGCTGCCATTTTGCTATAAGCTACTGAAGCGGCTGGTACTCCAGGTACTTTGTTGCTGAAATTTGCTCAAGCTGCAAAAGATGCCCAAGATGCCCAAGCACGAGTGCAAGCACAAGCGCAGTACTTTGCACAACAACAAGCAGCCCAACAACGCGCATATCAGAAAGCGTTAGAGCAATACCAAGAGCAACAAGAAGCAGCCCAACAAGCCCTAGCTGACCAACAACAAGCATTGTTGGACCAACAACATCAAGCACAACAACAAGCTCTATTAGCGCAACAACAACAAGATCAACAACAAGCGTTGTTGAAAGCATACATGGCACAACAAGCAAACATTCCACCCATTCAAACACCCACTCCACCCCCCCAGAACACCTTCATTCCACCTCCTGATCCACAATTGGATGTCACCGCACAAATAAAATTTCTGTCACAACAAGTGCTTGACCTTCAATCAGGAAAGACACCAAAACCACAAAGAAACCTATGCCCTTATCCATTTGATAGGAGCGTAGAAATGAAACCATTCCCAAAAGGGTTTGAGATCCCTAAATTTGACAAATATCGCGGAACGGGTAACCCTGAAGATCACATCAGGGAATTTCAAGTACATTGCATGGAGGTGGCTCACGACGAAACGTACTTGATGAGATTATTCCCAAGAAGCTTGGCTGGAAACGCTATTGATTGGTTTTCTCGACTTTCTGGAATCAAAAAATTCCAGGAAATCGTGGATGCCTTCATACATAATTATTCCTTCAACACTCCCATGGAGGTTAGCTTACAGGAATTATCATCTCTCAAACAAGGGAAAAATGAATCATTCGGTGCTTTCTTACAACGATGGCGATCCAAAGCTAATCAAAGCAAGTGGTCCATGCCTGAAGAACAACAAGTGGGAACTATCATTGCGAATCTTGATGGGCCCTTGGCCTTCCACCTCAAAATGCAAAACATCACCACTTACGACCAATTGATACCTAGGGCGCTCAATATCGAACAAGCCCTTGCCACGCAGGGAGAAACTTCATCATATCAAGAAGGCCGCTCATCATCCAATTATCATGACAAACCACGAACATGGGCAAAGAATCGTAATGTAACCAATGATGGTGTTGTTGACGCCAAAGTTGTCATTAGTGCCCCACGGAAGAACAATCCACCATCCCAACAACAACAACACCAAAATACCAATCAAAGCAATCGACAAGTCAATACTGTGGTCCAACCATCCCATAACCAAAACACAAACAACATTGATAATCAGGGAGGACCACAGCGAAACAAGTTCTTCCCCAAACGAAAATACACACTCCTTGGGGAACCTGCTGAAGCAATCATGAAAAGATTGGTAGATGAAAAATTGATAACGGTCCCTACACATAACAATTATCAAGAACCATCGGTCAAGCCACCATGGTATAATGAGAATTATCTTTGCGACTTCCACAAACTCAAGGGACACACGACAAACAACTGCATGAGGCTCAAAAATCTAATTCAAGACCTCATAGATGACAAAATCATAGATGTGGAAGCACCATCAGGAAACAAAGATCTCAAGATTTACACGAATCCGATGCCGAATCATGGTAACAAAGGAAACAAAGATCAAGACAAAGGAAAAGGGGCTTATAAAAATGTCAACCACACATACGAGGGTGTTGTTGCTTGTTTAGACGAGTTTTGTGGAGTCATCACCATCAAAGGGGCCCAAGCCGATTGTGGAGTCACCACAAGAGGTGGAAAGGTTACCATTGCAGCACCATCCCAACCAAGCAGAAATTCCACATCCAATCCAAGGTCTAACCCTAGTGGCTATAATGTCTTGGATCAATTGAAAAGAACCCCTGCACATATCTCCATCATGGAGTTACTCAAAATCTCATCTGCACACAAAAAGATTCTAGAAGAAGCTTTGGCGTCATCTACTGTCCCCGCAGATCTAGATGCAGAACAATTCCAAGCTATGGTCGCAAATATCACCACACCTAACATTCTTACATTTTCTGAACAAGACTTCCCCACACAACCATCTCACAACCGTGCACTTCATCTGGAGGTGTATGTAAATAAAAAGAAAGTCAAGAGAGTCTTGGTGGATGGAGGTGCAGGCTTAAATATTTGCTCCTTAAAGCTTCTAAAGAATTTGAACATTTCAGAGGATTCAATTGACAAAGGAAAAGGCATCACAATAAGAGCATATGATGACCAGGAAAGGGTATCCCAAGGCACCATTCAGCTTCCTGTCCAGGTTGGACCCGCCATCATGCAAACCAACTGTCAGGTCTTGGACCTCGATTTACCATACAACATTCTCATAGGGCGACCATGGATACATGCAATGCAAGCTGTAGCTTCAACCTTTCATCAATGTGTGAAATTCACACATGAAGGTCAAGAGGTTACTATCCATGGAGATCCTGAGCCATTTGCCTACTGCAAAAATCTAGAGGCAAAATACTACAAGATCCCGCAAGGTACCCAAGAACGATGAAGGCCCATCAACACCTTACGTGGATCCCGCCACTCTCACTTCTGTGACAGAGACACCCTCCACCCCCGCCATCCCCGCCTTTTCTGATATCAAAGTCATAATACAAGATGATGGTTGTGGAAACTATTCAATGCCTAAGAATGCTTTTGTAGTAGGAGAGCTACCACAATCTCCTAGATCAAGAGGACGACCACAATCACAAGAAGCTTCAACATCTCAAGGCTCCTATGAACGAAACCCTACCTTCACAAGTGCAGGAGATCTTGGTCAGGAAACATTAGAGGGGGACTTATCTCATCTCCTCTATCGAGATGATATACCAGCAGTTGAATTGCCTATGGATGAACAAAACAAAGGTATGAAGATGATGCTCTTGATGGGCTATAACCGGAACCAAGGGTTAGGCCAAGATAATAACGGGCGTGTAATACCCATTATACCTGAGAAGCAAATAAAAAATCTTGGCATTGGTCATCCTACTCCTAAGGTAACTATACTTGGTCGAGGTGCCCATGGTAGACAGAACCGAATGCCTCCTCAGGAATCCATAACTACTCCACAATCCTCCATGACTTTAGGAATGCCTACTGATTTAACTGAGTCACCAGAAATAGGATTACCTTTGCTGTTTGAGGATACTAATGTCCTTATGATTAGCACCTTGTCTTATGAGTCTGATAACCAAAGCAATGAAATCCGATTAGTCTATCCCCAACTGATTGATTACGACCAACGAGGACCACCAATTCTTGACATGTTTGAAAATGATGAGGCGCTCTCGGAATTCATGGGACTTAGGGATGACATTCCATGTGGGGATCATAAGGCAGGTTTTATCATAGAGCTGGATACACATGCATACTATGGAGAAACGATTGAATCCCTCAGTCGCAAAAATAAAAAATTGAGAATAATCTCCAAGTCCTTGAGTGAAAACCACCTTGTGGCACTCTCCGACTCTGAAAAAGTAAAAAGAAAGGACGCATCCAATGGTGAAAACCTCTCTGAGGCGCCTGAGGATGGGGGATTCAATCTTCCTCTTACAGCTATACACCAAGAAAAGTCAGCTATGCTAGCAGAAAAGTGCAACCCCATCAATCTGGGAACACAAGAAACTCCTCATATTACATTCTACGCTGAGTCATTATTATGCAAAGAACAAGAGGAGTTGGCTACCTTCTTAAAGGAAAGGAAGATAAATTTTGCGTGGACCTATGCTGATATGCCAGGATTGGATCCAGAGGTAGTGGTTCATCACTTGGCAGTCTATCCTAAAGCTAAACCTGTGAGACAGAAGCTTCGCAAAATGCATCCTCAAATTGCTTTGTTAGTCAAAATGGAGCTCAAAAAGCTATTAGATGTGGGATTCATTCGACCAATTGATTATCCAGAATGGGTATCGAACTTGGTACCCGTATCAAAGCCTGACGGAGCCATAAGAATCTGTACGGACTTTAGGGACTTGAACAAGGCTTGCCCAAAAGATGATTTTCCGTTGCCTAACATTGATATGATTGTAGACATGACCGCGGGGCATGAGATGCTTTCCTTGATGGATGGATTTTCAGGCTATAATCAGATAAGAATTGTAGAGGAAGACCAGCATAAAACATCTTTCACTTGTCCTTGGGGCACATACTGTTGGAATGTAATGCCATTCGGCTTAAAGAATGCTGGGGCCACATACCAAAGGGCCATGACACTAATATTCCATGACATGATCCACAAAACAGTTGAGGACTATGTTGATGACATCTTGGGAAAATCCAAAAAGAGGGAGGATCATATATCGGTCTTGAGTGCTATCTTTGACAGACTAGAAGAATACAAGGTTCGTTTGAATCCCAAGAAGTGTGTCTTTGGCGTACAATCAGGAAAGTTGTTGGGTTACATAGTGTCAATGAGAGGCATTGAGATTGATCCGGCAAAGGTGAAAGCAATACTTGAAATGGAAGCTCCTAGGACATTGAAACAACTGAGAGGTCTCCAAGGCAGGCTTCAGTCAATTCGCAGGTTCATAGCACAATTAGCAGACAAACAAATCCCTTACTCTCACTTACTCCACAAGGGGGTAACGTACAAATGGGATGACAAATGTGAACAAGCCTTCAACAAAATCAAGGAATATCTGTTAACACCTCCAGTACTAAGGCCTCCAATTCAGAACAAACCATTGATCCTTTATATCTCAGCAACTGCAGCAGCCCTTGGTGCTCTCCTAGCACAACATGATGAAAATGGAATAGAAAGAGCCATATACTACATCAGCCGTACAATGGTGGGCCATGAGTTAAACTATACATTCATTGAAAAAGCTTGCCTAGCAGTGGTGTTTGCATCCCAAAAATTCAGACACTACATGTTGGCACACAAGATCAAACTCATAGCTAAAATTGATCCCTTAAAGTATCTTCTTTCAAAGGCAATGCTTACGGGAAGAATGGCTAAGTGGGTAATGATATTATCAGAATATGACATTGAGTATGTGGAGCGCAAGGCAATCAAGGGACAGGTCATTGCAGACCAACTGGCAGATGCACCTATCTATGCGGAGAACCCAGTTGTTTCAGAATTTCTAGATGAATCCATTTTCAACATTGGCATAGCTACTCATTGGAAACTATACTTTGATGGCTCCTACACACAACATGGGTCAGGAGCTGGTATCTTCTTCATCACTCCACAAGGGGATTGTATACCAAGATCATACAAACTAGCATTCCCTTGTACCAACAACATTGCAGAATATGAGGCTTTAACTATAGGTCTCAGGATAGCAGTACAGTGGAACATTATGGCATTGAAGGTATATGGAGATTCACAGCTTATCATAAATCAAGTGAACAATGAGTACCAAACAAAGGATGATAAGCTAACTCCATACAAAAGGCTGGTGGAAAATCTCAAGGAATATTTTGTTGACATCACATTTGAGCAAGTACCAAGAACCAACAACAGAGCAGCAGACGCAATGGCAACTATTGGATCACTCTTAGAGATCCCTCAAAATGTTCCGAAATATGACTTCTTGGTAGAGCAGCTTCTCGTACCAGCATTCAAGGTACCAGAGTCAGAATTTGTGGGCGAAATCGTTGGTCCAAATGATCAGTGGTACCAAGACATTTACACATACCTTAGGATAGGTATCATTCCCGCCGATTTGCGTTCAAGCCTTAGACGAACCTTTATCAAGAAAGCATCTCGTTTTGTCATTTTAGGAGAAACCCTTTATCGTAGAAGCATAGAAGGAACCTTACTAAGATGTCTTAACCCTGAGGAGGCTTCAGCTGCCTTAACTGAGGTGCACAACGGCATCTGTGGTTCTCATTCGAGTGGCATGACCTTGTCTAAGAAATTGCTGAGGAGTGGATATTACTGGCCTACCATGGACAAAGAGGCACATGAATATGTCAAGAAGTGTCTACAGTGTCAGCAACACGGGGACCTCATCCATGCTCCAGCTCAAGAGCTTCATCAATGTCTTCATGGCCCTTTTCACAGTGGGGACTCGATCTCATTGGGAAAATCACACCCACCTCATCCAGCGGCCACAAATTCATTATAACCGCAACTGAGTACTTCACCAAGTGGGTTGAAGCCATACCTATGACCTACATAACAGGAAAGCAGATCTCAAAGTTCATCCTGAATTATCTCATATGCCGCTATGGTGTTCCACAAGCCATCATCTCAGATAATGGGACACCATTCAAAAATCAGGAAGTCCGTGACCTATGTTATAAATTCAAAATCCAACGTAAGCTTTCACCCACGCCCTATCCCAAGGCAATGGCCAGCCCGAAGCTACAAATAAAACCATCCTCAAAATCCTTAAGAAAGCAGTCAATGGCGGTGTGTGACTTAATCACGCCTTGGGCTTACCGAACCAGCATCCGCACACCCACTGGTGCCACACCATTTCCTTGGTCTACGGATCAGAGGCCATCTTGCCCATTGAGATCGAGTTACCATCCCTCAGAGTATCATTGCAAAACCTCATCACGGATGAAGAGTATCAAGTTTCAAGACTGAACGAGCTGGAACTGTTGGACGAGCGACGTTTGGATGCTTTAAACCATCTACAAGTGTATCAGAATAGACTGAAAAGGAGCTACAACAAGAAAATCAGAAGCAAAACTTTCCAAGTTGGAGAATTGGTGCTAAAAGAGAATCAGAAGAATGTCTTGAACCCAAATGGCAAGGGCAAGTTTGAACCCAACTGGCTGGGACCCTTTGTCATCACAGCAAGCTACAAATCTGGGGCATATCAGTTATCAACACCCGAAGGGGAACCCCTACAGGAGCCAATGAATAGCTCCCATCTCAAAAAGTTTTATGCCTGATCCACAAGGTGTATAGAACCAAAAAAATCAAAAATCATAAAGAATCTGAAAAAAATGGTTACTTGACGAAAGCGGCGAAAAGTCTTGACAACAAAAAAATCAAAAAATCAAGAGAAAGCGATTAAGAAAAAATGGTCCTCTGGTGAAACCACTTGGTGTGGCACTTTGAGCAGAGATACCTTGGTGGCTTGTGAGCACCTTATTGTAAATAGCACTCTCCATCATCTTGGTCTCAGGTGGCTTTGCCTTTTGCATCATTCACTCACTCGCCATATGATGCATTCACCTTCCATCGCATGCACCATGTCTTTCATTTGTGTACATGATTCCTCGTGGAGCTTCTGAAGCCCACTTAAAGGTCGGTTTGTCACACCTATGGGAGTAGTCTATCAAAACTTCTGAGAGCGTTCTCATGGATATAGGATGGGTGTATGATGTAAAATCCTCATCCAAAATCAAAAAACATCGAGAAAATTAGAAAATCCAAAACATTCAAAACATATCAAAATCCTATGGTCAAAAGTCCATTCAAAAAGTCAAAAGCAGTGTCTTGTGCAGAACTCATTCCATCTACGGCTTGAGCATGAAGTTGATCTTTGATCACCCAAGACATTTGGAGGTGATTATAGAATTAGTCACCAATAAGCGACATTTCATCATGTATCTTCATTTAATCTGAGTCCAGTTGTAAATTGAACTTCATGAGGTCTCTGGTGTATAGCGTGAGCAAGGCTAATCTATCTCGATAAGCCCGAGACCCTAGGATAGGTCTTTGGGATTTAGTCTTTTGGGTCAAAATCACCAATCCAAAACATTGACTAAAAATCAAAACATTTGAAAACATTTGAAAAAAATACCTTTACCAGCGACCTCAAAACATTGCAAAGCTCAAAACACTCAAATGTTTGAAAAAAAAATCCATCGCCTCATCTAAGCTTACACTTTCATGGCCAATCAAGTAAATCGTAAAATCGTCATCACCCTCAACATTTGGTAAAACAGTCGGAAACAAGTCTAGCAGTCAAATGTGAAAACCTAAACTGTCAAAATCTCAAGTATAAGTCAGTCAGCAAGCAAGTTGGTCAACTCTTTTCTTATCAATGGCATATAAATCATAAATCAATTTCATCATTGTTTGATAAAAGCATGTCCTAGGATCCGTTCCGACAATGGGCACTTTTATCAAACCAACCACTTTGGGTAAACAAAACGACGTGTCATTAAGATGTCCTAGGATCCGTTCCGACAAGGGACATTATCTTTTGGCAATAAGTTTTGGCTCCCATCTTTCGAAACATCGTTTCTCTTGGCTAATAGTACAAAGAACATTATTTGTTTGCTCACTTACTTTATCTTGTTTGATTTATCTCATTGTGCTCATTCCAAGGACCTCTCGATGATGTCCGAACGAAGGATTTAGAGAGATAGGAATGGGGCAACGATCATTATCTTTTGTCTGATGTGCTTGTTGGATATCTTTGTAATATAACCTTGGCCATGCGTGCTTTTGTTTAGTCTATAGCGAGGGTGCTTTAAGTTTCTTGTTGACCACATAGAAAGGCTTGCCTTCCTATGTTTTGGTCCGAGATATTTGAAATATTTGAACTATTTTCTAGACAGGGTTCCGTATGTCAGGTGTGAACAAGAATACTCCTATTTGATTTGTTGAGTCAAAGTCCATCACACTAGGTACAACGCCATCCTGGTTCTCGATACCTTGATGCATCATACTGTGTGTATTATCAAACATAAGGAAATCTGCCCTTTGAAAATCCCAACTCCACGGAAAGTAGTCATCATCATTTGCATGATCATCTCATTCTTTCATTCTTCTATCACATTCTTCTATCTTTACTAACATTTCTATCCTAATTGGTACATGAAGCTACCCACAGCTAATGAATGTCCATTCATCTACATCAACCACTCCTCTCGCATTTTATCGCGATCTTGATTGGCAATTGGCATTCCCATTCAACATCTCGAGGGGGCAATATACCAGTGCAATTCTTCTCACTGGGGCAATAGCGGGGCATCCAAAAAATCAGATTTTTTTTTATTTTGATCATGACAAGATTATTCTTTGAACCAACGCAACAAGTACATCGCTTCAAAGAGGGGCAAAATGTAGACACGCAAAATGTACAAGTTAGCATTGCATATTTAAATCTGACTACCAACATCATTTCATCCTAGATCATTCCCCGACCTAACCATTTAATTAAATATCTTTATTTGATTAAATTCATTTGTTTTCTTCTCTTAATTAAACAAATCATGTGTTTAATTAAGTCTCTTAAATCGTTCTCCATCTCTTTTAATTAAATAATTAATTTTATTTAATTAATTAAATCTCTAAAGTCTATCTATTAAATTGAATAAATTAAAATCTTATTTAATTTAATCTTACTTTAATCTCTTTAATTAAATAATCAAAACATGTTTATTTAGTTAAACTCATTAAATCATTTCCTCTCTTGTTTGATTTAAAATTAATCCAAAAATCTAAGTCAAAATAAAGTCAACCTAATCATCATTAAACTAACATAATCATCATTTATTTAATCTAACCATGATTAAATGATAATCCATTCTCTAGATATCTCCACTTGCACAAATAAATCAATTTATTGATTTAAATCTTCTCCCTCAACAAAGCATCTTTTGGAGAATATTCTTCTCATTCAAAATTTGAATGACAAGTCCTTCCAACAAGGCATTTACTTCTTCTTACATGTCCTTGCCTTGAGCCAAGGGGCATTTAGTGCAATTTTCTTTCCCCCTCTTACATGTCTTTTCTCAAAATTTCAAATTAAAAAATGCATTTATTGGCACATTTGTCAAAACTTGCTCATTCCTCACCCAATCACATGTTGACAAGTGGCATTATATCATTGGTTGAATCTTTGTCCCACATTGATCAAATTTGGACATCTCTTCAACTTATCAATCTATAAATACAATGCTTCACCATTCATTTGATCATCCACATTTCAAGCAAAGTTACCATGCTAAAATACTTAGCAATTCTCATCCATCTTATTGAATCATAGCTAGGTTTTTTTGCAGATTTTAAGCTTGGAGCATACATTCAAAGTCTTCATCAAGTGGATCAATCATCTCCAATCAACATTTGCATTCAAGGAGTTGGGAAAGGGCAAATCTCCACACACCTATTTGCACCAACTCCCTCAAGAGATCAAGAATTTGCTTGCATTAGATAGGATTTAATTGTTTCATTTGTGTTCTTCATTTTCATTTCTTATCCTTTGCAAATTTCAAATGGATTTCTTGAGGAATCATTGGTTTCTAATCTTGTGTTTGATCTAATTGTTTGCATGTTTATTGTGTTTGTGCAAGGTATAGATTCAAATGGTTCACACATCATCCTCCAAAGTAATCATCACCTCACATGTCGAAAGGTTGAAGGACGAGGTCTTGCTATGCCATCTCTCATATAGTGTAGTCATTGTCTCTAAGTGTGTCTGAATCACAGGCGCATACGCAACATACCAGAGGTTGATCTCTCCCAAGTGCTCCTAGTGCAACTCTAATAAATTCTTCTAGTCTCTCCAAAATGGTGGGCATGTGCTCCCGCGACATCAGTGGTGGAATGACCTCCTGCATCCACGAAGTGCACATAGTCGGGAAATCATCAAATTTTGACTCAATTTGAAATTTACAACTCAGAAATCACAATAGTGTCTCTATCTTCAATAGTGTCGCTATATTCAAATTTCAAATTGTGATGCCCAAAGCATTTAAAATTACAAATCGAAACTTGTGTCGCCAAATAAGCTGGTGTCGTGATTCAACATTTGGAAAACCCTAACCCTAATTTCTAAATCGGCAAGTGTGTCGCTAAAAAAGCATGCGTCACCATTTAAAATTAGAAACCCTAATTCTAAATCACGAATAGCGTTGCCATATAAATATGTGTTGCTATAATCCATCTGGGCATCACCAATTTCAATTTGGGTGTCGATATATAGCGACGTTGCCAAAGATTAAACTTTAAAGCATAATAAATGCATCAAAAAGTCAAATTTCAAATCAAGTTTGGAGTTACATACCGGTGGTCCTACGCCTGGAAGCCACCGGAACTCTCAAAATCGATCAGAGATGTGCCTAGGAAGCTCTCAATGCGCCATTTCATCAGAGGGTCAGAGCTCAAAATAGCAAGAATCTCTTAAGTGTGAATGCACAAATGAATTGAAAGTGGCCCTTCTTGGCTTATTTAAGCTAAAAAATTAAGGTTTTTTCCCTAATTTAAACTTGAAGATAGGGTATATTATCATTTTCACCAATTTTTCCAATCTAGACCTAATTTTGCATCATTCTTTGCGTTTTTGGCATTATTCTTGCATCCCAAAGCCTTTCTGGACCCTTGGGGTAGCTTTTAATCCTTTATCAAGAAATCAACCCAAAATTCAAAAATTCTACCTAATTTCTCGAGGGGGTAGGGAGTTAGCTTTATCCTTCCGTTGGGGCATCTAAAAAATCAGAATTTTTTTTTTTTTGATTTAAGTAGCAATTTTAATCTGGAGAGCATCAATCTTTGAATCAAAGCAACAGGTACCTCACTTCAAAGAGGGGAAAAATGTAGACAATAAAAAATGACCAAATCAATATCATACATTCGAAACAGATTTACTAACATCATTTCCTCTTCAAACCCATCCTCTTTTCACTTAATTAATTTAAATAGTCGACCTATTTAATTAATTGCATCATTTTCATCTATTGGCCTAATTAATTTAATTAGGTTAATTCATCCCTTTTCACGCTAACATTTCATTTCATTAAATTAAATACATCAAAATGTTTAATTTAATTCCTTAAGTCTTCTTATTTAATTAAATAACCCTAAGTTATTTAATTAAATATCATTTCACCTTTCTCCCATTTATTAAATCATTTAATTTAAAAAATACCTCTTTAATTCTTCAATTCCCCTAAATTGCATGATTAAATCTTGTTTAACTAGCAATTAAACTAACTTTCCTCTAAGAAAAGGGAATATTCCCATGGAATATTCCTTATCCTTTTTTTGCACAATTAAATTTTTCTTTTAATTTGCAAAACGCCTTTTTCCTCACCTAAAGGAATATTCTTATTCCTCCATCATTGAAAAAAGGGATATTTTCACTTCGGATTCTTAACCAAGTTTTAACCTTTAACCTTTTGAATAGTCACACTTTGACCTATGTGAGAAAGTCAAAAGTGTGTTTGTTTGAGGCAAGTGTGAACCCTTGATTAAAATCTCATCATGCATTCTCATTCGTTGATGAGAATCCATGATCCATGCCTCTCATCTCCTTCATCTTGGACCATTGATTAAACTTTTTGATCTCAACCCTTCATTCCTCATTTGCTCTCCTATAAACAGGTCACTATTTGGAGACAAATGGATCCACCTTTTCAATTGCAAACTTATGTTGTTGAATCTCATATGCACTCACACTCATATTTACTCACTTTTTAGCTTATCTTATTTAATTTTAATTGCATAATAGCTTAGAGCATCCATTAATGGCTTCCATGCATCCATCTTAGCTTGTTTATAAATTAGGGTTTTCATCTTTTAGCTTAGAATTAGCTTAGATTAGCTTAGCAATAGCATAATCAATGCATTTATAGCATAAAATCATGGTAACTTAGCTTGCATCATGTTCATTTTTAGCATAAACTAGGTTTTCATACATCAATCACAATGATTTCATCGATTCTCTTTCATGGAATCGACTGAAACAGGCTCACTGATCATGGGATTGGGAAAGGGTCATTATTTCACATCAACACGACACCAATTTCAAAACAATATAAGTTTCAAATGGGTTAGATTAAGAATTTAATTGTTTTCTTAGTTTTTTTCTTTCAATTTCAGTAAAATGTTTAGTTTAGAATTCCAATTTGAATGATCTTGTTTGTAGATGTAGGTTTATTTGGTGAAGTTATGCTTCGATTCATCATGAATCAAGCGTAAGCAACCCTCACCGACATTTCCTCATCTCACAGTAACCAGGAGATTGAGGTGGCTAACACCTTAAAGAACATGAAATAGTGTCTCTTTTTGTGTTGTTTTTTGTTACTGTTTCTTTGTCGTCATGTCTATTTTTGGCTATTGTTTTGCTTTTGGCTGCTGCTAATGGTTCAATGTTTTTATCTTTAAGCAACTTTTTTGTCAATTTTGTTGTAAAGGGTTTTGGGTCCCTTCAAAACCTATTTTTCCCATATAATCAAAACAATAACTATTATATAAAATTATACAGTCATAAATAAAGACAAATTTTAGATTCCATAATATTAGTCCATGAAATTATACACTCTCTTGGTGAACAAGAAGGATTTTTTTTTTAATTGGACTTAGTTAAAGCTTATGATAAGGCTAACTAGCATTTTTTATCTAATATGTTGGTAAGGTTTTGGTTTGGAAGTAAATTTTTTGATCTTATTGGCCATCTTATATCCACTCCTCAATTCTCAATGTTGGTAAATGGATCTCCCTCTCTTTTCTTTAAGATCTCTAGAGGGATAAGATAAGGGGATCCATTTTCTCCATTCATTTTTATTGTTATGGTGGAAGCTTTAGGTAATGTATTCAAGGTGATGTTATTGAAGGTTCTTTAAAAAGATTGTATCCATATTTTCTATGTCCTTCGTGCTCTCATCAACAATTTGTTGATGATACTATCATCACGGGAGAGGCTTTGGTTAAGGAAGAAAAGAAGGTAAATATTGTTTTGCTTGGCTATCAAAAGGAATCTATTCAACTTATCAACCTTCTTAAGAGTAAATTTTCTTCCTCAACACACCTGTCTAGCTTCAGTTTAAGCTTGTTTCTATCCTTAATTGTAAAGTGGAAAGTTTCATCTCTACTTATCTAGGTTTTCCTTTGTGTGTCAACAAGATAATTGATTCCTCCTGGTTAGGGATGCTAGGTAGATTCAACTCTAAATTAGCAGGTTGGAAAGGGGCCTTACTTGGCCAAGTTGGTAAGCTCCAACTTATTAAAGCGACTCTTCAAAACTTACAAGTCTATGCTATGAGTCTCTTTAAAGTTTGACCAAATTTGTGGAAAATTTTGAGCAGATCTAGAAGCGGTTCATGTAGGCTAGAACTAAGAAAAGGAAAAGAATACCTTTGGTGGCTTTAGAACATGTTTGCAAGCCTAAGAAGATGGGAGGTTTTGGTATTAGGAGAATTAGAGAATTCAACTTTTCCCTGATGGTTATAAATGCTTGGAAACTTATTTTTGCTTAAACTAGTTGGTTGTCCATCTTGAAGAATAAGTACTTATCTCAGTATAAAAACTTTGGAGAAATTTTGGATGTTGATCATCTTCTGGATGGTTCTTGGTTTTGGAAGAATATTATTCTTTCTAGGAAAATTATTTAGAATAGATCCTGATGGCTTCTTGGTGATGGAAGACAAAATAAGTTTTGGGATGATGTGTGGTGTGATAAAATTCCAATTAGGGAACTTCATTAGGATCTTCCTATGAAAGATATTTGAATTGGAACTCTTGGATGTTGGATTGTTGATTACATTCAGAATGGGAAATGGATAAATATATTGAATGATGACCCATCTCTAGAAGAGCTTTAGTTGTACATTTCTCGAATTCATATCCCTTCTTTCCCAAAAAAGATAAGTTGATTTGGTTCCCCTCTTCATATGGTATGTATCTGTGGCTTCAACTTTTGGTATGCTACTAGAGCAATAAAATCCTCCTCCCTTTTGGAGCTTTCTTTGGAATCATTTTCCACTCCCTAAGATTAATATTTTATTTTGGATTATGGTTCAAAACAAAATTTTGACTATTGATAATTTATGTAGAATGGGGTTCGCTTACTCTAATATACGTGCCCTTTGTGAATATAGCTCTAAAGATTCCTTTCACATCTTCCTTGGGTGTAGCTTCTCTCGATCTATTTAGGGTCAAAATCTTTCTCTTTGGAACCTAGTGTGGGTTTTTCCTAACTTCTTTGAGGATTTTTGTGACCAATGCATATGTCCTTCTGCTAATACTTCACTTTAGATGTTATGGTATCTAACAACCCCTCAAGTCTAGCTTGGGGTCTTTGGGAAGAGAAAAATAATTATGAATTCAAAGATTCAAAACTTAAGAAGGATGATGTTTTAATTAAAATTTTAAGAGCTATAAAAGAAAATTTCTTGCTTGGGATTTTTGAAAAGTAGGTGGACAGACAAAAAAATATGATATATGAATATAAGTATTAGGTTTCAGATAAGTGGAATCTCAGGGCTAACATATATTTTCCTCTTAGGAACATGAAATCTTCTAGAGAGAATGTGGCGTGGAGGCGTCCGCCAAAAGGGTGGATAAAAATCAAATTTGATGGGGTGACTAAAGGGAATCCTAGGCCAATTTGGATGTAGAGTGTTAAGGAGATGAGAGAGGTGAGTTTGTTTCCAAGAAATGACACTTCGTAAACATGAATAAATCACTAGCTAAAGTAGCGATAGCGATACAATAGTATAATGCACCTATATTAGAAAAGAGCTTCAAGAGGTATGCATTATAGAAGTTCGCATTATAAGGTATGCCAATAGAACTTGCATCCCTAGTTGTCTATTCATTCATTATCTAGGTTGTAGGAATAATTCATTTGGTGTATAAGGACGTAACTCAACTTATCCGTCAGGGGTAATCATGTGGCCCGAGACTTCTTTAGTAATGGGGTAAGGAGGGAAATCTATTGATATGGTATGGTACTCTTGGTACCCATGAAGTTCTCACCATTCTAAATAATGACGTGACATGGAATTTTAGAGGGATGAGATGTAGGTATTAGTTATATCATTATCTCACACACCATTTTTTTGGAGTGATAAAGGGCCTTTTCCTTTTTTTTGGCAGGTTTAAGAGACTAATGTTTAGGGTTTTATGAAGCTAGGAGATTTTTTGGCCATGGGAGGAGATGGGAGTCATGTAGATCTAGCCTCCTTGGGATGGGGTCCTCAGAGCCCTGGAGTTGTGGAGAGAATTTTTGGAGGGGACTTTGCCCCCCACCATGGAAAGCCACATGGGGATGATCTCGAGCCTCTAAGTAATTTTCAAGGAGGAGCTAGAAGAATAATGTTCTGATTGTGATGGTAGGGTTTACTATAATAGAGGAGTGATTGAGATGGTGGGCTACTATTTAGGAAGAGATTTCCTTTCAGCAAAGCTAACAAAGGAAGCCCTTAATGATTTTTTTTAAAGTGTAGATAGGAAAGAGTGGTAGAATTGTCTTCTTGGGGCTATGACAGGCTCTTTATAAAACCCATTTGGGATGAGGTTGTAGAGGTTTTCATGCACTACATTATTCTGGATGGAAGGTACATGACTATCTTGGGTGTCCATTTTATTTTCCTGAATCACTTTGGGCATATTTTAGTGTCTTTTCCTTATTTTCTCCTTGCTTCATTGGAATTATCTATGAAGAGTATTTGAAAAACCTAAAACTTCTAGTTCTACACAAGGGTTTAGTCCTTTTAATCATGGAATATGTTAAGACCTAGACCCCTATGCTAAATCCAAAGGGTAAGGGTATAGTTAATAAAAAAAAAAATCTAATGGTAGTACAACATTTGGACATGAGTTATGACTCCTTGGAAGATGATGATGATGAATGGCGGGAGGAGGAAAAAGGGGATGAATCTGTTGAAGTGTTATCTTCAACTCCCTTTAATGGTGAAGAACAAAAGAAAAGAAGATCTCTCCAAAGAAGGCTATATCATGATTAGAGGGATCTCAAATAGGGGATGAGGAGGTGGGATTCAAAGTGCAAAGCAGGGGAAAACAAAACTCAAAACCTTGTGTGGAAGAGGTTGGAAAAGGAAAGGAGAAAATTGAGGAGGTTGGTAAAGGAAAGGAAAAAAATTGAAGATATGATAGCCACGGTCTAGACCCCCATGAAAGGCCCTACCAAGGAAAACACAAATGCTGCTAATATCCCTCCTTTATCTAAAGATGTTTCTTACCTACATGTGAACATGGATGGAATATATTACATAGTAGGGTTAGCAAGAGATAGAGTGGCTAATTATTTCAAATTGGTCAAATGGTTTTTCTTAGAGACAAATAAAATCGATGTCAAAGTTTGAGGTTTGTAGGAAAGAGTCTCTAATGAGGAGAGGGACCATTTCGAGTTTGGAAACAGGGAGCTGCATAGCAAGTTAGAAGATGTAGAGGAAGCCATCAATATGTTAAAAAAGGATTATGAGAGCCATACGTTGGCTATGGAAAAGAAAATTCAAGAGATCAATAACAATATTGAGAATTTCCTAAAGATAAGTCAATGCTTGATTAAGAATAGTGTCGAGGCTATGAGGATCCTCATTTAGAAACTTAAGGAGCTAAAAGAGGAATAGATGGCTAGAGTTGTCCTAGACACTAGCAAAAAGAAATATTTGGTTACAAAAGAAAAAGGGAAAAACAAATGATGGATGAAGCGAAAGGGGCCTAGTACTAGAATCCATGATAGCAAGAAGAAGCCATTCGAATAGGAGAACAACAAGTTGTTGGACCTAATTACTTGCATCGCAACCAATAGAGATTGTTGATACCTTGAAGAATATGACGTAGATTGTTGGTGTTTGTTTTGCTTTTTGTTGGTTTTTGTGTGGTTGCTAGTTGGATGTATCTATCCTTTTTGTGCAACATCTTGATGTAAAGAATTTTAGGTCCCTTCAAAACTTGTTTTTCCTGCTAATAAGAACTATACTATAATATTATAATATATATATATATATTAATAAGAATAATATTAGTTATATTAATATAATTAACTATTATATATTAATTGATTTATTAAATTAACTTAAAACAATAACAAAAAAAAAATAGTTATCTAATATAGTATAACTATTACTATATAGATCACAAAATTACTATAACTATTAATATATTATAATATAATTATATAATAATAAACTCTAATATATAATAATATTAATATAATAAATACATATTAATACA
>VDFB02339052.1:0-63605 GCA_007258455.2 Sequoia sempervirens
TATTGAAGATATGTCAAACTCATCTGGAGGGGTTTCTTGATGGCATCAAATATTTGTAGAGGAAATGTTTACATTGCTAATGGTGGTCACCATGAGTTGCAGGGCTTGAATGAACAAAGAGATAAGTTAGGGAAAAATGGGTAACAAAGGAGACCAAAATGAAAATAAATGATGGAGAAAAGAAGATGGATGTAGCCAGATCACAACCCTTGCTCTTTGGCTCTCTAGTCTAAAGTGCTCACTGGTTAACCCTACTGAGGTCAACAAAATTGTGCCATGTGGCACTGGTGGCCCCAGAAAATTGGAAGACATGGGTATAATTTAATATGCTGGATGGTTTGTTTTAAAGATTTTCATTTTGCTTTCAAAGAATTTTTTTTAAAATTAAAATGTTTCCTGAGAAAGACCATGTTGGTGGGCCCGGTGAGAGAAATTGAGGGAAATGAAAATATTAAAGAATATTTTTCCTTCCCTGTTGTCTCATGGATTGAAATTGTAAGCCCTTTAATTCTTGTGGGATGAGTGAGAAGTGGCCAAGTGGTGGGCCCTAAGATGAATTAAATGTATGGGCAAAGGATTTAAAATTTTGAAGAGTTTGATAAAATATTAAGGGACATCATATTTTAGTTGGGAGAACATTTAAAGTTAAATGTTTTTCCCACGTAAAGTTGAATGGGTTTTCTTTCAAAAAAAAAGGTTAAATATTTTAAATGTGAAAAGAAAATGAGCATAGAGTAAAAGTTAAAAGGCATGATGAAAGTGAAATTTTTGTGTTGGGTTCATTGAAATGAAAATGTGGGAAATGTATTTTTCCCATGAAAGGTGAAAGGAAAAATATTTTAAAACCTAGGTGAAAATAGATGAATGTTTTAAAATGAAAAATTTCAAAACATTAAGTGCAAAGGGGTAACTTTATGATTAAATATTTTGTGTTGGGAAATATAAAGTGCAGCAAAGAGCATAAGTGAATATTTTTCACAGGAAGAGAGACATTTTCTAGCAGTTGGTAAAATGATTGAAATTCCTCACATGGAGAAATTTCTCAGTTGCTTAACAACTTGGTGCAAAGGGAAAATTGGGAGGAAAATTCTATTGCTGAAGAGTGAGGAGAGATGCTTTTCTTGTTGTTGATGAATGGTGGAAGAAGTTGCCATGTGTCTTCAACGGATCAGTTTTAGGGCTGCTTTTGTTTTCTATTTATTCTCTTCTCTTCTCATTGTTCTAGGGTTCTAAATTATTGTGTGAGGCTGTGTAGATAGAAAATGTTATGTTCTAAGTCATTAGCAGAGTTTGTAAGCTGTAAATTCTGATTTCATGAGCAAATATCAGCTAGTTTGTGCAAATAAATCATAAATTTCTTTAAAGTGTTTCCACATTCATGAATGTCTTCAAATTTCCTCCACATTTGTACACATTTAGTCATATGAATTCAATAATATAGAGTATCTTTAAGTTTGTCATCTCAAATTTCATGAGATTTTTTTATCTATTCATTGTTATGTTTCAATGAAATGGTTAAAATGCTTTGAGCAGGTGATTGTGATTTAAGTGTGCAGGTTGGATCTAATAAGAAGAGTTTGATTGACAATATGAGAGGATATGTTGATGTAATACATTAGCAACTATAAATCTACTGGTTGAAGTCTATTTGTTGATGAATTTTCTTTATGAATTTGACTCCATGGACTAGAATTAGGCACTAGTCTATTATTCAACTTAATGCATCTCAAAAACCATTTTAATTTCAAAATAATTTTAAATCCATGTTGTTTGGTGTTGACTCTTGCTTCCCAATTGCTGATTAATTGTTGACATACCCAAAATTTAGCTAGATTTGAAGTTGTTAGTACTTTCTTGGTGTACTTGCATTGGGATTTATCTTCTATAAAAAGAAATGTCTATGTGTGGTTGAATTAAGTTTTGGGCATTGTATAGATTGACCCGCCTTGGTTTTGTAGAGCCAGAAGTGCAAAAGATCTCATTCTTTGACTAAATCTTGTCAGTTGGCCAAATCAACCTTTCAGTCTGAGCATAAGAAATTGGCTAAGTCTTTAGGATTCAATTGATCTATTGATATTTGGAACACCAACAAAAGCTATCAGGGTGTTCTTAGCATTTGTTGCTCATAAAGATTTCAAGGTCTATCAAATAGATGTCAAGTTTGCAATTTTTGAATGGTGAGATAGAAGAAGATGTATACATGGAACAACCAAAAGGATTTCAGTTGTCAAATCAACCAGATATGGTCTGTAGATTGAAGAAAGCTTTATATGGATTGAAGCAAGCTCCTAGAGCTTGGTATGCAAGGTTAGATAGGTATTTGATTTAGCATGGCTTCAACAAAGGTACAACAGATAGTAATTTGTATTTTAAAATTGAAAATGATAAAATCTTGATTATGGTTGTATATGTTGATGACATTATTTTTGGAGGAAATCAAACTATGTGTAATATGTTTGTAGAAGAAATGCAAAAAGAATTTGAGATTTCTATCTTTGGAGAAATAAATTTCTTTCTTGGGCTATAAATTAATCAAAGAGAGAAAGGAATTTTTTATTTCACAATCTAAGTATGTGAAAGAGATGTTGAAGAAGTTTGGGATGGATGGTTCTAAACTGGTATGCACTCCTATGGTGACTAGTTGCAAATTAGGTAAAGATGATGATTCACCTAAGGCTAATTAGAAAAAATATAGATCTATGATTAGTGGATTGGTGTATTTGACTACTACTAGACCAGATATTATGCATGGTGTTTGTCTTGTGGCTAGATTTCAAGAAGATCCTAAGGAAACACATGTTGTTGCTATTAAAATAATATTTAGATATTTGAATGGCACTCTAGATTATGGCTTATGGTATCCTAGGGATATTGACTTTACACTAAGTGCATATACAGATGCAAATTGGGTTGGATGTGTAGATGACAGAAAAGGAACAAGTGGTGGTGCATTCTCTCTTGGTTGTAGATTAGTGGCATGGCTAAGTAAAAAGCAACATTCAATTTCCTTATCTACAGTTAAAGTTGAGTATATTTATATTGCATCTTGTTGTACACAAGTTTTATGGATGAAACAAACATTGAAAGATATCAAAGTAATGTATGATGATCATGTTTCTATCTTAAGTGATAATACAAGTGCAATTAACATTTCAAAGTGAACCATAATTTTTTGTAGGGGGATTCTCTCTTACACTTCTAGGTTTTTTCACCTAAAAGGAGAAAGGTATCCCACAAAAACTTGGAGGTTCACTAAATACTAATGCTATTATGATTGAAATAAGTTGAAAACACAGTGATGCATGCAAAATGACCTAAGAATGCAAGTAAACAATAATATAAATGAACAAGATTGAAGAGGTGCACCTAGAAATTGAAATGTGATGTGGAGAGGCTTTGGTATCCTATAGATTTTGTTGTTGAATCCAACTAGGACACTTACGCCAAGCTGGGCAACTTAGTCCTATTTTAGGGAGATTCTGCCATAACAAGTTTCTGCCAAATAGGTAATCAGAAATGTAAAAATCAGTTTTCAGTCCAAGAAGTGGGACTAATTCACCATTGATGTTGACTTAATCCACTTGGGAATCTTAGGAAGTTTGGGATAGGAATCTGTAGCTTTCAGTTTGCACTTCTCTTCTTGATAGGTGTCTGGTTCAGATTCTAAAAAAAAAAGGTTGAAAGAGGTCTCCAAGCTTCAATTAGGGCTTTATTGACTTGAATTACTTTGAAGGAATGACAACACCTTTTAACACCTTTCTCTTTCACAAATCTACATACAAGACCTACAAAACACACATACAAAGAGGGGGAAAAGGGTTAAGGGTTAGAGAATAGGGGTTTACCTTGGTCAAACCCCAATTTAGTAATCAAAACCTATAAAATGAAATGAAATAAAGAGAGAATGATGAATGAATAACATGCAATGTTACAAACTCACCAAACCCTTGATGTTGAAATCTTAAGATATGCAAGAAGATGCTCCAATGGATGCTTAATGATGCCTTGAATGCTTGAGAGTTATGAATGAAAGTAAGATAATGTGTGAATGAATGCACTAAAATTAATTGGGAGTGAAAATGAGAGAAAAACCCTTTATTTATACTTGATTTTACAATATTTCACAAAAAATAGCACATTGCAGGCCAACCTCAAGATTAAGAGAATACAATCCCACTAGAAAATTAAAATTATTTTGAAATTTGTGCCCAGTGGGACTAAGTCATCCCAAGTGGTGACTTGGTCCCTCCTAGGCAATTTTACTAAGTGTCAGGGATTAAAGTGTATTTAATAAGTTTTAATAGGAATATTCTCAAAAATACACTTAAGTAAGGTCGAAAAGTGCATTAAAGGGTCATTTAAACATAAGAAAGGGTTGAATTATTGATGACAAGTCTAGAAAAGTGTGAGAGTTTGTTACAAATCTTTACAACACTTTGAAATAAGACTTGGTAAGTGATAAAAAGGGGTTATTTAAGTGAATTATAATGAAAGGATCCTAGAAAAGTGTGAAAGTGGGTTACAACACTTTTACAAGAAATCCTAGAATTCTTAATGATTCTCAAGGGTCCAAAACCTAATGTGAATGTGTTGACCACATTACAACATTAAATCTAGGAAAAATCAAGCCAAAGTCTATGAGAGAGACTCAAGTGAGCATAAAAATGTCCAAATATACATTTTTTGGTGACACATTAAGCCCCCACTTTAGTGAGAGGATGAATTTGCTTCAAACTCACACTAAATTAGCCCAACATGTACATCGAGAGGGATCTAAATGCACATATGCTTGGTGAGATGAGACAACAACAATCAAGAGGGATGATCAAGCCCCCAAGATCAAGATCTCATGGAAAACCAAACATTGTCACAAAGGAACACATAAGAGAATGATGAAAAAGAATGAAAGAAAGAAGTCAAAAGGAAAGAAAGTTGGATCAAGCTTCAATCATTTGTCCATCTTGTTGTGGATCATATGTAGGTTGTTTTTCCATAAAAAGAAATGCATACTCACTCTGAGGTGACAAAACTCATGGCTGTCTGCTGGGTGAGAAGGCCAAAAAGGTGAGAAACATACACTCATGGCTGGTATGCACTCACACACAAGTAGGTGGCTATGGGGAAAATTCATGACTCAAAATGGGATTCCCACTCAACCATACCAAAGTTATACCTCTTGATAACTTTAATAAGGTACCACAAAATAAAATGACATTTTGAGCTTCACAAGACAAGAAAAACTTTGTATACTTGGAGCTCATGAACAAACACAATGGAACTACAGGAATGGAAGTTGTGTTATGCAAGGTGGCTATATAACAAATGGAAAATGTAACATGCAAAAGATGTTCAAATTAGTCTTGTTTAGTTCATGTGAGGTCTTTAACTTAGGGAACATTGTATCTAATGTCTCCAAGAGAGGACCAATCAAAGAATAGGAAATTTGCAACTTAGAGGATGCAGTGTGTCACATCAAGCCACCAAGAGGAATGTAATATGCTAAGATAGATCATGCTCATGAAGGACACTACACCCAATGTCAACCACAAAGCAACAAAATGCATTGTATGAAGTAACAAGGCTGCACTAAGAACCAAGAAAAGGAAAAAAAATGGAAAATGATAATGCCAATGTATGCTTCCACTTTAAAGGAATTGCTACACATCGTTATGTGAGCAATTACTTTAAAGTACCAAATGAAAAATGCAAAGAAAAAGAAGACATGCGAGCCAACTTGGAAATCCCCTATGCCAAGTCATATCTTTCTAAGTAAGGCTACATCATGTGAAGGAAATAAAAAGAAAAGTGTTAGAATTGGCTATGGATGCCAAGATCTATGGACCAAATGGAAAGAAAAAAAAGAAAGAGATGAATATGACAAGAATAATCTGTATTCAATGTCAAAGATATGATTGTTGTATACAATGAGAGACCCCTTGGTTATATAGCCAAGGTGAAATGCAAGATGTCATAGGATTATGACAAGTGTCATAATCATATGACATGAGACAAATAATCACACTTACCTAGGTTCACATGTATTATTTGTCAAAGATAAGATAACAACTAATGACAACTAACATCTTCTAGAAAGATTCCTTCCTAGGACCTAAGTAAACTTAACTAAGATGTAAATAAGTCCCCTAATAATTAATTAACTAGGTACAAGACTTTATTTACACCAATACCCCCCCTTAAGTGCAACTTAGGGAGTAGTGGATTATTATGCAAATGACACTAAGATGGGTCCCGGCTACTAGGCCATGTTAGGTACCCATGTACAATGCAAAATGAAATATCTCACAAACGAAGAAAAGGAGAAAACCCAGTGGGACAAAACTCCTCCCCAAAAGAGAGATGAAATACAAAAAATGAAATAATCTCAATAATGAATGAGAAGGTAAAAACCCCATGTGAGGAAAAAGACCCCCCCATAAGAGAGAAGTAGAAGAGAGACAAGGTAGCCCACCTTCAATGTTGAGGCTCCTGCAATGATGGTAGAGGCTCGACATTGAATGTTGAAGATGATCCAATCTCGCCAAAAAATGTTCCTTCCCTTAGGAAGAAACAAAACCATGGATGTATGTAGGATATCAGGAATATGGATGCTGGATGATGTCTCTAAAGCATGCTCAATTGTCTCCATGTCGATGTTGAAAGCTGACACACTCCAAACAGGCATTTTAGGACACACTGCTAAAGAGGACAATCCAACATCTAGTAGAGAAGAATGTAGAACATGATCCAAAGACAACGATATCCCCTCTGAAGACAAAGAAGCCTCCTCCAAATGTTGTCCAAAATTATCCACACTCACTCCAATCTCTAAAGAATGATCATGTAGAGAATGAACAAGAGGGTCAAAGTGTTCCCTCACAACAACTGAAGAAGGTTCTTCTCCATCAAAGAGAAGATGAATGTCATCAATGGTGTCCTCCAAATCTACAAGATGAGAATCCACAAACAAATCTGAAATACCTGTCTAGAAGCCATCCAAAGTAGCCATATCTGGAAGACAATCTATGTCTTGTTGCACTGAATCACAAGGAACCCAAACTGCGGAATCATAAGCATCATCAACTACAACAATAGGTGGAGGAGATGAGATACATAGCTCAAGGACTAGATCTGATGTGAAAATTCCCAAGTTCAAGTAGCCAAATGTCTCCTCTAAATCATGGTTCATATGATCAACAGTTGTAGGAAAAAGGTCATCATCAAAAGAAAATTGTGCAAAGGTATACAACTGAGATGAATGATCAACCACCCCAGTAGCAATGATCTCTCGAGTCTCCAAGTCTCGAATGATAACCAAATTAGGAGTGAACTCCACAGTTCTCCCATCTCCACCATGTGTAATTTGATATGTGGAAAGAAGATTGTTTGTCAAATGAGGAACACACAAGACATCCTGAAAAGTGTTTTCCCCAAAGCTAATAGATCCCTTCCCTGTTACACTCATGTATGTATTGTTTCCCATCAAGATAGGATACATAGAACAAGGATGAAATGAAGAGAATATAGACAGTGAAGATTCCATATGATGTGAATCTCATGAATCTAGAAGCCATCTCCCTGATCCTAGACCTAAAAGAGCACAAAGAGCTTGTCCTTTATATCTTGATGTAGACGCTTGACCTTTATCCTTTTTAGACTATTTTGAAGTAGAAGGAGAAGAAGATTCAAACATTTTAGAAGGTAAATCAATGTGATTCTTTTTTAGAAGATTTTTCAACTCATCAATATCCTTCTTATAACAATAATGTTCTTCATGTCCATCCTTCTTGCAATATGCACAAAAATGCCTATCCTTCTTAGATGTTTTTTCTTTTGAAGATGAATCTTTATGTTCTTTTGTGGAATTTGATGTGGATTGTGTGTTCTTCTTAGGCTTGTTCTTTTTATTTTCTTTGCCACTTAAAGACTTCTCATCTTTTGCAACCAAGGCATGTGATTTTGAAGACTTCAAAGTACCCATTTGAATAAGCTTATCTTGCTCCCTAGTGAGTTGCATAGCAAAATCTTCAAAGGAAGGAATCTTAAACTCACTCCCAAAGGCATTCTTTGTAGCATAGAAAGTAGACACAAACACTAAATATTCAAGTCCTAACTTTGAAAGAACACTTAAGATCAATTGTGTATTTGATTTCTCAATTTTACAATCCTTCAATTGTGTTCTTAGTGACTTGAATTTGGTGATGAAGTCTTGTATGTTGTCAAAATTACATGGATTGAGACTGATTAATTCATTCTCCAACATATGTCCTTGAATTTCATTTGCTTTCCCAAATAAGTTTGAAAATGTAGTCCACATAGCCATAGGTGTATCCAAGTGCTCAATGTGAAACAACAACTCAGAAGAGACATACAAGCACAAATAGCCAATTGCTTCTTCACAACTATTCAACCACTTATTATTTTTAGCTTCATCATCTTTTGGTTCACCATCAAGTCCATGAACTATCCTATACAATATTTTTACTCTTAGCAATTTGTTCATTTCAGATTTCCATTTAGGATAGTTGTAAGGTGTTAGAAGAGGAATTGTAGATGGCTCCATGACGAAACAAGAACACCAATCAAGAGGAATGCAACCACAACCACAAGAAGAATCCCCCCCCCCAAATCACTCAATCAAAGAACCCCCCCAGTAATATATGAGCTTGGCACTTTATGAGTAGTGTGTTTACAATTGCCACTTGCCAAAAACAACGAAGTGGTCTTTGATCTTGGTACATGCAAATGCCAAAATAGGCCATAGAATAAAGTACAATTTTTGGTATACAATGAGATCAATATGATCATACCACTGAGAAATACATGAAAAATCATGCACTTTAAAAAAAAACTACACCCAAAAATGTTACTGTAGGAGCAATATATGAGCTCTCGAAGTTCCCAAAATGAGGATGATGCAGCAAAACCTATGAGAATCTACAATTTATAGAAAAACCAAACACCAAAACTAGAAACTAATTGCACCACTACGAAGAGCTCGAAAAATTATACCAAATTAAAAAAAATTTCTCAAAAAAAGGAGCCAAAATGATTGAGTTATGAGCCTTCAAACTTGGTGCAAAATCAAAAGTTCATTCCTTGGTGGAAAATTTTCAAATGCACTTTGCAGCGTCATTGATGACATGTGGCAAAACAATATGTTAAAGTTGATAGTTTGATGGCCATCAAAAAATAGCTCTGCTATCCAACCATAGAATATTCTCCCAGAACCTAAGCATAAATTTGATGTGTGTTTAGACGTCGCAGGTTGGCATGGGTTCGCGGGTCGACGGGAATCATCGGTGAATATTCTGCACCTTTGTGGTCACCAAAATTTGAAGCCACCAAAATATTCTCTGCAACCGCCCAGAGTTTTTATATGATTTTTCAATACAATTTTAAGAAAAATACCAATCGGTATTATTTAATTTTTCCCTAAAAATTTTCAAATTTTTTGGTGAAATTAAATAATATTTTCTCAAATCGTGCAGGACACATTAATGATGACGGAGGGTTGAAATGCGACTCTCTAGGCAAAACAAATTTGCCTCTCACAGTTGACTTGCTCCGATTTGGACAAATTGATAGTCGATCTTAGAGTTTTTGGCCCTTCTAGATGCAATGGCAAGGTCGGATTTGACCTAAAATGCTCCAAAATTGTAGCTACCTTTTGGATCTGGCAACCACTCTTTAGCTTCAAACCCTCATAGATTTGGCCTCGTATGTTCGATTTGGACAAAACAAAAGGAAAAATCGACTATCTCAAACCTTCTAGATGCAATGGTGAGCTTAGATTTGCACCAACAAGCTCACGATATGAACCACCACAATGAAAAGAGCCAAAATGCAACTCCCCAAATTTGGGTATCTCTTTTTGAGGAAAAGACTCTCCAATGGCACACAACTTGTACGATAGCATGTTACAATTGGCTATGGCTACAAAGATTTTGAGACCAAATGGAAAGCACAAAAAGAGAGAATGAATATGACAAGAATAAACTATATTCTTACCAATATGATTCAATGATATGATTGTTATTATGTACAATGAGAGAGACCCCTTGGTTATATGGCCAAGGTGAGATGCAAAATTTCATAAGATTATGACACGTGTCTTAATCATATGACATGGGACAAATAATCTCAATTACCTAGGTTCACATGTAGTAGTTTTCAAAGGATAGAGATAACAACTAATGACAACTAACATCTTCTAGAAGATTACTTCCCTGGGACCTAAGTAAACTTAACTAAGATGTAAATAGGTCCCCTAGTAATGGATTAACTAGGTACAAGACTTTATTTACACCAACAAAAGGAAGGGGTTTCCCCCAAAATGAAAACACCAAAAACATAAAGGATCTATGGATTTGGGGTCAGTATGTTCTTTGCTACAATGTTTTGTAAAGGGCTCAAAACTGTCATCATTCCCCGAATACATAGAATTGGAAGAATGACACAAAGAGAGCGAAAACAAGGAAAAAGAAAGATCAATTTGGGTCAACATGGAAGAGACATAGTATGTCTCAAAACTTCACATCGTCCCCAAAAGGAAAACCACAAGCAAAAAGAAAATGTAAAAAGGCGAACAATAATGGAAAAGGTTTTGGGTCAACACGAGAGACATTTCAGTCTCAATGCCTTGTGTCATCCCCAAAAGGAAAACACAAAAAAAAAGATAAAATTAAAAGAAAAGGGTGTTGGAAGGAGACACTGCACAAGTCATCTAGTGTTGTCATTGATGGAAACTCTAGTCAGTAATCCTATCTATACTTTAGTATTTGCTTATACCAGAAGTCAGATTGAAGATATGTGTTAAGCTAAAATAGGGCATCTGACAGAGTTGTATACATTGACTCATATGTAATTTCCTATTATCATTTTTTGTTGTGGATCTTAGGGAGGGTCTTTTGATGTATGAACTATCTTATCTTTGAATCATAGGGCCTCATATTGATTGGTGCACAAGTTAGAAGATCTGGTTTATTGATTTTCAGTTTAATAGTGCAGAAAGGCCGACTAGATGAGTGTAGCCTATTGTAGATATTTGAGGCATAATTATTTAAGGTGTTTCATTTTCAAGACATGTTGTTTTGGGTCCTCACTATGTTTTTTCTGACATTGTTTTGTTCACATTGATTATTGTTTATGGATTGGGATGACAGCTTGTACATGTTTCATATTTTGTTAAAGACGACATGTAGTTTTTCTAATCTCTAGTCACAAATCTATATAATCAATTATTCATATCATTTTGATATATGATGCATATGATGTGACAGTTAAAAAGGAATATAGATATATTATGCACAGTTTCATTTGAGTAGAACAAAGATTGGTGATTCGAATTACATCAGACAGAGCTTCAAGAGAAGAATCAGATAGAATGTGAAGAATGCGATCAATGTGCTTAATCAGAACTATAATCAGGCATTAGCATATGTTATCTCATAGTTCATCCACTCTAGTTGTTTATGTGAATATGACTATAAGACAGTGAGTATTCCTTTGGGAAGTAAGCCTTTTTTGTATTTGAGTAGTGAGCTCTAGGTAGTGTGCTTGAATGCATGTGCATTCCATTTGTAAACATTTATTTTGAGTATACTCATATTGTGGATTGACCGCCACCATGGTTTTTCCCCTAATAAATATTCCACATAAAAAAATCCTTGTTTTATGGTGTTGTGGTTGATTGCCTTGTGTTCTTGCATCTTTCTTTTGGTTCAATGTTATAAATGGTTTAAAGATCAAGTTAATAAAGTTAAATTTTGTAGAACACTGATTCACCCCCCTCTCAGTGTTCCTTGATTCCAACAATTGGTATAAGAGCCTAGTTCCTCGAAAGAAGTTTAATAGCTTGGGGAAGATCTAGGAAGGTGATTCAATGGATTCCAGTAGTCTTCATCAACAAATTTTGGTGACAGTAGATGATCTTGATCAATCCAAATTTGATGTCCAAGAATTGCAAGAAAGCCTCATGAATGCTGAGAAATTCATTCAATCATTGAAATATCAATTCAATAAGTCTAGGGAAAAGAGAAAGGAACTTTGTGATCAGCTCAAGCAGAAAAAGAGTAAAAGCATGGAAGATGAAAATCTAAGTCAATCCTTGAAGGAAAAGGCAGAAGAATGTGAAAATCTCACCAGAGATAATGTTTTCGTAAAGAATGAGATGGAATCTATTGTGATGAGGATAACCAAGGAGATTGAAGAGAGAAAGTAGAATGAAGAGAATCTTAGTCATTGAAAGAAAAATATGATGAATGCAACATAATTAATGATGGATTCAATCAGTTGGAGCTTGAATTGCAACAATCCAAAAAAAATGAAGAAGAGCTTGAAAGACAGATTGTTACTCTTAGGGATGAACTTGATATTGAAAATGAATACAAGGAGAATTTCAAGATTAGCTCAGCTAAGCTTGATGAATTGATTCAAAGTTAGAAGATTGGAAATGACAAGCAAGGTCTTGCATATGAGAAAGGAGAAAGCTCTAGATCTGGTCAAAGGAAATTTAGGCAAGGAAATCAAACAAAAAAAAGCTAGAAGGCATCCAGTAAGACAACTAAATGCTCAAAAGTTCAATGGATACTATCTTGTTTGCAATAAATTTGGTCATATGGATGCTTAATGTAGAAGTAGAATGAATCCAAGTGGTCCATCATTCTTCGGTCAGTGTTTGAATTGCAATAAGTATGGTCATAAGTCAATTGAATGTAGAAATATGACAAACAACTTTTTCAATAGAAATGTTAGATGTTATTAGATTTGGCCATATTGCTAACTAGTGCAAATCAAGAGAAAATAAATGGAATAACTAGTCTAGAAAAAATTTTGTGTGCTATAATTGTAACAAATCTAGTCACATTGCAAGATTCTATAGAAGTAGAAAGGGTCTAGTAAACAAAGAGAAAAATATGCAAAGGGATGATAAGGAAAAGGAAAAGTTACTACAAATGAGATCGGGAATCAAATAAAAGAAGACAAAGGGTGAAGAAGAGTGTTTCGATGCATGAAATGAGTCCACACAAAATTTGTGCTTGAAATTCCTCTAGGAATTAGTTTAAGGCCTCTAGCCTAGGGTAAAGCTCTCAAGAAAATCTTTTACCCCCTACCAGTAGCTAGTATTGGAATATGGAAAATTGCAATGATTGAATTAATGATCTACAGATGGTTTGGGAAGAGTTGTAGAGGAAATTTATGCAAAATTGAAGGTCCGTAGAAGAATTTTCTTTCACATACTATGAAAATAGGGTGTACAGAAGACCTAGGGAAAACAAAATTATTGTGATAAAAAGTTAGGTGTGTGAATGATAAAAGGTTACTTCTATTCCTCATTTGTCACATTTCATTTTGAGAAGAAGAAGTTTGGAAGCTCTGTAAGTTGAATTTTGGTGAGATACAAGTCTAAAATTGGTCAAACCTCAATAATCTGGCGAAGGGTATTTATCTACAAAACTTGTGAACTTCAAATTTTTGGAAATGGCTACTCTATTGGTTGTAGATATTAAGGATAGACCCCACCCAAAATTCAAATGGCACTCATTCAAATCCATTGAGACAAAACCATTAAGTGCATTTTCTTCCATTCTGTATGGTGTTTTGCACATTGAAGATATTAGGGCATATGTTCATGTGAATGTTGAGGAATTAGGAAGCTCCCAATTGTTAAATTTGTATAAAAATCACATAGTGGGAGAAAATATTTGTGTAAGGCCTGAATTTAAGACTTTGGAGGATAAGAAGTTCACACAAATTGTGAAATTTCTCATGTTCAACAAAAATGAATGGGTCTGATACATACTAAGTCGAGTGCATGTCAAGTTCATGTGGTTAAATCAACCCTTCAAGATTACAAGAGAAGCTATAAGAATTATTACTAGTTTGAATTCATCTGATGGGTTGCCCACATTGAAATATGTGAAGAACCAAACAGTCACTGAAGCAACCGGCTTGACTTTTAATAAGAGATCCATGACAATTAATGACATCATTAAATTGGATGTAAGATTTACTTCTATGGTTATTGGATATAAAATCTATCACTCCAGTCAGGATAACTCTATATCTGGTACTACAATTTATGCAACTTATCAAATGATCAAGGAAAATGCATAATATGACTTATGTGAGTTACTCTAGAGCCAACTAATTGAAAATATTGGTAAAATCAAGAAGGACAAGAAGAACTCCTTCAAGTATGGCAATATGTTGTTATTTCTATTCTTCTACTTCATGAATGAAGTTTTGGGAGTTGGTAAAGTGTAATGGGAACGTGACAGACAAGTAGTTGTTCAAATTAGAGACATCTGATATAGAATTGGTGATAGAAAAGCAAGGAAAACTACTATTTGGGGTTACTTCAAAAGATTTCAGAGTGAAATTTAAGCTAGGGAAAGGATTCCTAAATCTATTGTGGAAAAATATAAGGACACTATTTGCTTCATGGTTGACATTGATATGAGGTTGAAGAATGCATTTTGGATTTGTATTCCCAACACTTGTTGAGTAAACCTTGGGATCCAACAGAAGAAAGGTTTGGTACCTTTGAAGAGAAGAATATGCAAGTGCATACACAACTAAAGAAGCCTATGATAGTCTGGAAGGTGAGAAAGGAAGTTGAAGCTTTTGCAGAAATCATCAACATATCAGTTGAAGCAATGAGGGAAGCTAGGAAGAAAAGAGAACAAGGTGAAGAAGGGGAGCTTGCTAGAACTGAGTCAGCTAGTCCAGTAGCATCCTCTTATAGATCTAGGTCTACAAGGAGCTTTGCACCCTCATCCAGTCCTATAAAGAAATCAAGCCCTAAAAAATTTCAAGTCAAGACATTTGGAAGAGAAGGAAAGAGGAAGAAGGATAAAAGCACAAGAGTCTATGTTGTTGTTGAAGATGATGAAGAAACTGAATCAGATGAAGAAGTAAGAGAAATCAAGCATAAGGGCATAAAGGAAAAAGTCTCTAAGGAAAAGCTCTCTGGTGAAGAAAAAGCGAAGAAAAAGGTGAAAACTGATAGGTCAAGTATGACTATAAAGGAAGTGGAAAAAGGTTTAATTGAGGATGGTAATATCAAACCACTTTCTGAATGATTTGACACTTTTGATAGTGTTGGTTAGAGAGCTCTTGAAGAAGCCACAATAAAATATTTGAATATTTTCAATAATTATCTCATAGAAATAATGTCAGAGTTACCTACAAGGTTATATGAAGTCTTAGAAATGAGGAGAGTAAATGCAAGAGATGAAGATGAACGAATGAGAGAACACATACTTGCCAATCTATGTCTAGTAATGTCAATAGAATAAATGAAGAGAATGATCAATGATTGTAAAAAGGATTTTAAGAAAAAATCAAGGGTGAATAAGCTTATGAATGAGTAGACTAAGGAAGTAGCAAAAGACACTGAGAAAATTCTTAAGGAAATTTTGTTTAAGAACAAATATAATGTTGTCTCTGAAGAAACTCATGATGAAGATGTTCCATCTGGTCTAGAATTCCAAGATGTTAGGGATACTATTGAAGAAGTGAAAGAAGACACAATTGAGGACACTCTAAATCCTCTACATATGCAAGATACTAAAATTCCCATGGAGACTGAAGCTCCTAAACATATGTTAGTTGAAGAAATAGAGATTCCCAAAGCCAAGCAAGAATCTATGATTGAAGAAAAGAAGGTTGAGGCAAAGGAGGTTGCTATGGAAGCAAGAGACACTACAAAGGAAATAAAGAAGTTTTTAGAAGAACAATAGGAGGTGTTTGATCCTAAATTGGTTGAAGGTCCTATCAACTTGGCCACTCTATCTCCTATTCAGAAGATGAAGGTAGCATCATTTGCTCAAGCCAAAGCAAGGGAGGAGATATTGAAATCTCACATTGAGGATAGTGAGCTACTAACTCTTGCATCTAGTGTCTTGTAGAAGATCATTTCCACACATTTCAAGGACTCATCTGATTCTCCCTTCGCTCAACTGAAGAAACTTATCAACTCTGTAAGTACTCACTTTGAGTCTCTTGAAAAGTCAACTGAGGATAAGGTCTAGAAAGAATTCGATGCTAATAGGTTCAGTAGATTGAAGTGTGTGATTGCTAATGATATTCCTTATTAGCTACCTATGAAAAGAACATTGAAGGTGGATTATTTGAGGGTAGAAATATCTACAATTCATGCTTATCCTTGTCAAAATTCACTGATATCACTGAGAAGAAAATTAAGGAATATGAGAAATAGTTAGTAGATATTTCTCAATCCTTTGATCCTCTAACCATTTTTGTGAGTAAGCAAGAAGATCAAGTCATATCCTTGCTTGAAAAAATAAAAATTATGAAGCATGAAAAAGACAAAATTATTGAAAGGGTATGTGAGCTTAGAGGACTAATTGCTCCTAGCATGTAGATAATACTTAGTGCATTGAAGGAAGCACAAGATGCTATGGTTGTCAGTGATCTGACAAATCTTGAGTCAGTAGAGATGCAAACCTACCTATTTTGTGGTCACATGACTATTTTGGAGAGTCTCAAAAAGGGTTGGGACACTAGTTTAAGCCTATTGAAGAACAATTTTGCAGACATATTCAAGTCCATATAAGTTAGAAAAGCATGTTTGTACATATACAGTTTGTTCACATAAATTTTATATGATTTTTGTTATGTGGATTCCCATCTTTGCCATTGATGTCAAAGGGGGAGTGTGGGATAGTGAAAAATGTTATATTCATCTCAGGGGGAGTTGTCATTAAAAATCTTTTTGAAGTTTTGAGGATTGCAGTGTATTCACGTTGGTACTGATTCTGACACTTAGTCATTTTTCACTAAGTGTTTCCATCAATGCCAAAGGGGGAGATTGTTGGAAAGAGACACTACACAAGTCATCTAGTGTTGTCATTGCTCGAAACCCTAGTTAGTAATCCTATCTGCACTTTAGTATTTTCTTATACTGGAAGTCAAATTGAAGATATGTGTTAAGCTAAAATAGGGCATCCAACAGAGTTGTGTACATTGACTCATATGTATTTTTTTGTTATAATTTTATGTTGTGGATCTCAGGGAAGGTTTTTTGATGTATAAACTATCTTATCTTTGAATCATAGGGCCTCGTATTGATTGGTGTGCAAGTTAGAAGATCCAGTTTATTGATTTTCAATCTAATAGTCCAGAAAGGCCAACTAGATGAGTGTAGCATGTTGTGGATATTCGAGGCATAATTGTTTAAGGTGTTTCATGTTTGAGACATGTTATTTTGGGTCCTCACTATGTTTTGGATTACATTGTTTTGTTTGCATTGATAATTGTTTATGGATTGGGCCGACAGCTTGTACATGTTTCATATTTTGTTAAAACTGACATGCAGTTGTTCTAATCTCTAGTCATGGATCTATATAATCAATTAATTATATCATTTTGATATATGATGCATATGATGTGAGAGTCTAAAGGAATATAGATTGATTATGTGCAGTTTCATTTGAGCAGAACAAAGATTGGTGATTCAAATTAAAGTAAATAGAGATCCAAGAGCATAATTAGATAGAATGTGAAGAATGCGATCAATGTGCTTAACCGAAACTATAATCAGGCATTAGAAGATGCTATCTCATATTTCATCCACTCTAGTTGTTTATGTAAATGTGACTATAAGATAGTGAGTCTTCCTTTGGGCAGTAAGCCTTTTTGTATTTGAGCAGTGAGCTCTAGGCAGTGTGCCTGAATGCATGTGCATTCCATTTGTAAACACTTATTTTGAGTATACTCATATTGTGGATTGACCTCCACCACGGGTTTTCCCCTTATAGGGTTTCCACATAAAAAATCCTTGTGTTATGGTGTTGTGGTTTATTTCCTTGTATTCTTGCATCTTTCTTTTGGTTCAATGTTATAAGTGGTTTAAAGATCAAGTTAATAAAGTTAAATTTTGTAGAACACTGATTCACCCCCCCTCTCAGTGCTCCTTGATTCCAACAAAGGGGCCTTTTGGGTCAACATGAAAGTGACATTGTGGTCTCAATTCCTTGTGTCATCCCCAAAAGGAAAACACAAGAAAAAGAAAAAAGAAAAGGAAAAGAAAAATAAAAAGGGGTATTTTGGGTAAACAGGAAAGAGACATTGTGATCTCAATGCCTTGCATCATCCCCAAAAGGAAAACACAAGAGAAAGACAAAGGAAAGGGAGAAAGCAATGTATGACATATAGAAGAATGAAGGTACAAATATAAAAATGTCACAAAGAGAGAATAACATCAAATGTCACATTACAGGGGGAAAACGTTACGCACATGCAAACACACAAAAGAAAAAGAAAAAGAAAAAGAAAGTGCAAAAGACCAGTAAGGAAATGCAAGTCAACCATCAAGCAAGTCATCTACCTCCCAATCATGTTCAAGATATACTGAGGGTGAACAAATAGCTAAAGCGACAAGTCCAAGTTTTGAACTAGGGGAAGTACCAGGTTCTACACTGTGTGTAGGAGTTTTGTTATTTAAGCTCATGGAAGAGGAAAATAATGTATTCAGATCATTATGCACCTCTTTTTCTATTTTAGTGATCTCAAAATCGTCATCCAGATTAATCACGATAGGAGGATGGATTATAATTTCCAATGAAGGGTGTATCACAGGTTGTTGAATTGGATCATTTTGTTGTGATTGGAGAGGAGAGTCATCATGCATTGCTTCTATCAAGTGCAGATTTTGATTTTCTTTATTTTCTTCATATTGTAACTTACGAGCAAGGGCACGATGTCTACACCTATGCTCCCTAGCTCCTTTATTTCTTTTGTTTTTATTGTCAAGTTGTGCTTGTGAAGGAGCAGGTTAATCAACCATAGGTTGCTTGTCTTCCCTAAGGGGAGGAATGAAAGGAACCATGGAAGTTTTTTCATCCACTTTCACCTTTTCCTTATAAACTAATTCTATACAAGGTAGAATGACAGAGTTGTTATCATTATCTCTTGGTCATTTAGTTGATGTGGGGGAAGTTTCACGTATTGGTTGAGGTTGATGGGTTAGTTCTTGTTCGGGTTGAAGAATTGTTTAATCTAAGATAGGAGTGTCGGAAGTGGGCAGGGACATGTTGCAGAGGGACAATTCTGCAATTTTCTTTGCTTTAAACTTTTGGTAAGCAATGAAAAAGAAGTATTTGTGAGGTGTGATAGGTTCCATGGGCTTGGGCCAAAAGGCTTCTAAGGAGAAGTTTCCTTTAGAAGATAAAGGGTTAAAGCCACTATAGTGAATAGTGAATATTTCATTGTCAAGTGGAAACTCTAAAAAATTTTGTATGACCGAAGGGATAGCTTTCATTGAGAGAAGCCATGGATGGCCTAGCCGCAAACGAAACTGTTTGAGTGCAGGATGATGGAGAATGTAACATCCACTATTTTAGGTCCTATTTGTAATGGAAGGATGATTGATCCTATCGTAGGGAAAGAAAAACCATTGTGTGTTTTGATCAATGCTCTTGGTTTATCATAATCATCTTGATAAAGATCATATAATACCAAAAATTCATCAATGATGGCATTCTCTCCATAGGCAGGATCTATGAGTATCCCATTAGTGGCCTTATCATAAATATGGCCAGCTATGTAAAGAGGACCATCGAGAAGATTTCAAAGTATGTCCTTAGAGGACAAAGTAATATCAAGAGATTTCTTAGGTTGGCCCTTATGAGGGATAACATCTATTGCACCTATCATTTCATCCATAGGATTAATAGTAGTGGTATGTGGAATAGGATCAAGATGTGCAACATCTGTATACACATTCATCACATCATTGTTTGGAGTTTCACTAGCTTTGACAAATGACACATTATGTTTAGGCATTGGATCGGTGAAAATTTGAAAATTTTGACTGGGTGGGGCAACAAACTTATTGCCTTGAACATTAACATTTGAAATGGATAGACGGTCGGAATCAATGAGGTCTTGCACAAGGTCTTTAAGATGCTTACAATTTTCCATGCCATTTCCATTTTGTCTATGATAATGACAATAAGTATTAGGTTTAAAGGTTGGAGGTAAAGGCTTAGTAGGATCGAGTGGTTTAATAGTAGGTAAAGTAATCATTTGTTGTTGTAAAAGTCAGGACATTGTGTTATGAAGAGTGTCTGATAAAGGTGTAAACTATCTTTTTGGATCTCCATAACTATAAGGTATTGCAACTTTAATAGTGGGTACTTGGTTGTTGACAGGTTGAGTTAGTTATTGAGGGGGACTAAACTATAAGAACCCTTTGTTTTGTTTTCTAAATGGTTGTGAATTGTTTGAAGTGGCATATTCAAGATTTTCAGCTCAGTTAGAAGTGGACTTTGCATCATGACTACTAATTGAATTGTGATAATCACAAAGAGTAGTACACAAGTGCATAAAGGAGGTAAATTTCATCATGGTGAGTTTTTCGTAAAGTTTAGTTTGCAAGTTTTCTATAAACATTTTTTGAAGACATGGATCAAGAATATTGACATCGATTTGAGAGTAAAGTGATTGATATCATGAGATAAAATTAGTTATCTTTTCTTCTTCATGTTGTTTGCATCTCATCAAATCGGCCAAGGTATTCTTTGGAGTCATGTGCACTTGGAAATGATTTATAAATGCATCAACGAGTTCATTAAATGAAAAAATTGAATTGTTTGGTAAGGATGAGAACCATTCTAAGGCAGCGTCTTTTAAAGTCCTAGGAAATAGATTGGCTAACAGTTTATCATCAAGGAAAAAGTCACTACATAAGGTGGTGTAAGCATTAACATGGTTAGAAGAATATCCCTTCCCTCCATATTTCTCAAAGCTAGGTATCTCTATTCCTTGTGGCATCTGTGTTCATAATATTTCTAGAGATAATGGGCTGCTATGAACATAATAGGTGGGTGATCCATTCTAGTTTTAGTTTATGGTGGATATGTTTTTTTGCATGGAGGAAATGGTTTGGAAAAGTTGTGTTATGAGAGGGTTAGTGTAAGTGGTATGAGGTGGAAGGGAAAGTGGTGATGGAGTGTATGTAGTGGTAGCACAAGTGAATGGAATTCTTATAGATGGTATATTGGAAGAGGAGAGAACATGTGATGCCACATAAGAATTATGAATGCTAGCAGGAATAGTCAAGGAAGGAATCACATTACTAACCTATTGCATTGTGGTTGTGACTTGAGGAGTGGTATAGGTAGGTATGGATGCTATTGTTGAAGGAGGAGGAGTGTAAGGTCCTCCTTGGCTAACCACAATGTTTGCTGGTTTTGATGTACTAGAGGTGGAAGGAACATGTTTATGGTATATCTCAACAATTTTTTTCATAACGTCTAAGCCTTCATCACATTCAAGCAGACAATGGATGTTCTCTATTGCAGGAATTGCAGTGGTTGAAATTTTTTCAAGACACACATTATGTTGAAGATGTGTTAAGTCCTCATGAATGTTAATGATTTTTTCTTGTGGGATGTGATCATTTGATGTCAACTTGCATGTTATTGGAAGGAAAAGAGTTGCTATAGGTAGGGTCCATTCCTAGTGTACTAGTTGCAATACTAGGAGTGGAAGCTTTAGACAATCCAAGATCCACAACATGTGTATTATTATGGGTTAACATGAGTCTTGAGCTTCTTCTCACTAAGGTATTAGCAATAGGACACCAAACACTCATGCAAAGGTTTCTAAATGTGAGTGGATGCAAATGCATTGTGAACTAAGAGAAATAAAATGCTAATAACTATATTTCTGAAAACTGTAACAACAATGAACTAACAAAAAATAGAAATGCAGAAAAATGCTATGAAAATGATAGAATTTTTTGTGCAAAATGTGTAGAAGGACTAAGTCACCCAGTGTGGTGAATTAGTTCCAGTAGTGATATTTTGAGATTTTTCATAAATTTTAAATGAAATTTTATGTTTTTCATATTTTCAGATGCAACTATAGTGTGAAAATGCAAAAAATTTAGAAAATTTTAATGAAATGTAATGCAAAAATGCAAGCTATATGAGCTTTTCACTAATACAATTTTTAAAACCCTAGGTTGCAAATTTAAAAAATGAAAAACCTAATGCACTGTTGATGCAAGTTATTCCTAGGATGCACTTAAAATCATAAGATGTTCAAAAGTGGGGTTCACCAAAATGAACTAAAATTTTTTGTAGGGGGCTTCTCTCTTACACTTCTAGGGTTTTTCACCTAAAAGGAAAAAGGTATCCCACAAAAAACTTGGAGGTTCACTAAATAATAATGCTATTATGATTTAAATATGCCTAAATGCAATGCTCTAAATGCAAAGAACTGATAAAAGTTTGAAAACATAGTGATGTATGCAAAATGACCTAAGAATGCAAGTAAACAATAACATAAATGAACAAGATTGAAGAGGTGCACCTAGAAATTGAAATGTGATTTGGAGAGGCTCTAGAGTCCTACAAATTCTATTGTTGAATCCAATTAGGACACTTACACCAAGCTGGGTGACTTAGTCCTATTTCAGGGAGATTATGCCAAAATAGGTTTATGCCAAATGAGTAATCAGAAATGTAAAAATCACTTTTCAAGCCTAGAAGTGGGACTAATTCTCCATTGATGGTGACTTAGTCCACCGAGGAATCTCAAGATGTTCATGGTAGGAATCTGTAGCTTTCGATCTACACTTCCCTTCTTGACAGGTGTCCAACTTAGATTCTGTAGAAAATAGGATGAAAGAGGTCTCCAAGCTTTAATTAGGGCTTTGTTGACTTGAATTACTTTGATAGAATGACAAAACCTTTTAACACCTTTCTCTTTGACAAATCTACATGTATGACTACAAAACACACATGCAAAGAGGGGAAAAAGGGTTAGGGTTAGAGAATAGCGGTTTCCCTTGGTCAAACCCCAATTTGGTAATCAAACCCTATAAAATGAAATGAAATAAAGAGAGAATAATGAATGAATAACATGCAATGTCACAAACTCACCAAACCCTTGATGTTGAAATCTGAAGATATGCAAGAAGATGCTCCAATGGATGCTTAATGATGCCTTGAATGCTTGAGAATTATGAATGAAAGTAAGCTAATGTGTGAATGAATGCACTAAAACTAATTGGGGGTGAAAATGAGAGAAAAACCCTTTATTTATACTTGATTTTATAATATTTCCCAAAAATAACACATCACAGGCTGACCTCAAGATTAAGAGAATAAAATCCTACCAGAAAATTTAAATTATTTTGATTTTTGTGCCCAATGGGACTAAGTCGCCCCAAGTGGTAACTTGGTCCCACCAGGGAAATTTTACTGGGTGTTAGGGATTAAAGTGTATTTAATAAGGTTTAGTGGGAATATTCTAAAAAATACACTTAAGTAAGGTTGGAAAGTGCATTAAGGGGTCATTTAAACATAAGAAAGGGCTAAATTATTGACGACAAGTCTAGAAAAGTGTGATAGTTTGTTACAACTCTTTACAACACTTTGAAAGAAGCCTTGGTATGTGATAAAAAGGGGTTATTTAAGTGAATTATAATGAAAGGGTCCTAGAAAAATGTGAAAGTGGGTTACAATGCTTTTACAAGACATCCTAGAATTCTTAATGATTCTCAAGGGTCCAAAACCTAATGTGAATGTGTTGACCACATTACAACATTAAATCTAGGAAAAATCAAGCCAAATTCCATGAGAGAGACTCAAGTGAGCGTAAAAATGTCCAACTATACATTTTTTGGTGACACACAAAGAATCTATTGATGCACTTGAGGACAAAGCATATATCTATCAAGTGTCATTTCTTGAGAGAGAAGATTGTGGAGAATGAAGTAAAGCTTGAGTATGTCCCTACGAAGGATCAGATTGCTGATATATTTACAAAGGATCTTCCTAAAGATACTTTTGAGTATCTCCAAGAGAATTTAGGGGTCATTGCCCCTCCTTTCTTGAACTATATGCATATGGAGATGCATCAGTCTGGTGGGTGTATGGATTTATCTCTCTTTTGTACTAATGTTTTGGTGGCTACCTCTCATGGGGAGTAGGTAGTGTCATGTGTTGTCATTGTATGAGTATTATGTTTTTAATGTCAAATGCAAAGTCAATGTAAAATATCCTTTTCCTTTATCATTGATGTCAAATAGGGAGAAAAGTATTATGTGAAAAAGATTATTTACTAAGGGGGAGAAATAGAAAGAAAAATCATGAGAAGTGTGTTCAATGCTAGTATGTTGTCTTTGATGATTTTTCACATTATGTGTTTCCATCAATGACAAAGGGGGATATTGTTGCAAGAATGAAGGTTTTGTCATTGTTGTCAATTGGTTAACTAGTTATCAACTGGTTGTTGTTGTCATTGATGTCATGGATGTAGGTTATTGGTTGTATATGTCAAGGATATTGAGAAAATTCTAATGAAGAAAGGTTGCAGGTGTTCAGTGGTTGCTCTGGGATTTGCCCCTATGTTTGTGTGGTTCAGATATGTTGATTATGGTTGTTGGAAGATAATATATCCATATTTTTGGCTTTTGATTCATTGTACAGTGTGAGTTATGTTCACCAATTATGAACTATGGTTTTTTATGTTTCTAGCCAAGGTTCAGGAGAAATGCTGTTGGTTCAGATTTTTTTTTGGTTGAGTCTTATGACTTACGGTTCTAGAGTTAAGTTTTTATGATTATGTTAAAGATAATTTTGGTGTCTAGAAGGATTTGACTGTACTAAGGGTTGTGTGTGCTTAATTTTTCTATGCATTTTACATTGGTTTGTTCGACCATGTGTTGAACACTACTTTCAAAGTTGATGAAGCATGTTGGGACCAATTTGGGTCCTCATCAAGCATGTGTTTGGGTTTCCCTCATTCTAATTCCACCCTAGGATGTTTTGGCACCGATCTAATTTTAATCTAATGATGGATGGCTGAATTTGGATATGTTTCAAAGTTGAAGATGGTATAAATACAAGATGAATTAGTGGTGAAATACATACAAAGAGATAAGTGCAAAGAAATAGAGTAGATAGATGTGAAGAAGATGTGAGTGTGGCAGATCAATGTGAATTCTAAATGTTGAGTTTCTAGATGTAGTGAGATGAAGGTGGACTCTATCATTCATGCATGTCTGCAAGTAGTTGAGTGAATTATGGTGGAAATCTTTGTTGCATTGATATTTTCTTCTCTTTGTAACATGTCTATTTTATCTTCTTTGTATCTCTATGGTAGTGCACCCTCCGGGTGGTTAACCCTGTTGGACAGTGAGTCCTAATCCAAACAATGATTCCTTGTTTTGGAAGTGAACCTTTCTCAGGCAATGAGTCTTTGTAATAGATTTTTATATTCTCTATAGTGTGAGTTAATCCTCATTTTTTTTCCCTCATTGGGATTTCCATGTAAATCTAGTGTTACTATGTTTATGTTATGGTTTTTCGTTTCTACACTAGCACTTAATGTTTAATCATTTTAGAAAAGTTAAGGATTTGTGATTTGTCTAAGTTATGGTGAATTTTTTAAAAGTTTAAATTTTCTACAACTGATTCACCCCACCCTCTTAGTTGTCTTGTTCAATAGTAAGTCAATCCCTGGAAGAAGTAAATAATGAAGTAGTAAGTTTCTTTGAAGCAATTATAAACAATGAATCTCCAAAGCATAGAGATGTGTAGGACAAGCTTCTTAGTTCTATCCCCAATATAATCGATGAGGAGTAGAATGGGGCTCTCTACCAAAAAACTAGTAAGGAGGAGGTAACAGTGACAACATTTCAACTCAACGTAGACAAGGCTCTATGCCCAGATGGATTCTTGGTTAGGTTCTCCAAAAATTCTGCGATATTGTGAGTGATGATTTGTAACTAGCTATTGAAGATTCAAGGAGGTATTGATGGTCCAAGTGGCACAGTAGCAGTTAAACAGAATATCACTATCCTACTCTCCTGAAAGAGAAAGATGATCACATGGATATCTTAGCTCCCAAGGTCTTTGTAATCAGTTCTTGACTGTGCTGATTTCACTCAGTGGTTGATGTGAACTATAATTTTCAAGGGGCCTACTGGTGTTGAGCTTCTGGATTGTTCTAATATCAAGCATAAATTCAAACCTATTTTAATTAGGGTTTTAAAGAAACAGAAAAAGATAAATCAAAGCTAGGAACTAAAAAGAATAATAATTCATCCAACTTAACCAGACTTGTTACCTTTCAAGGAATTGCTAACTGAAACTAGAGAACAAATTCAACTTGTGATTAACACACAGCTTCATTCATTCATAGTGCTAATTTTAACAATAGGTTGTAAATCACTATTTAAGCAAAACATAAAACAAAACTTCTTTCCTTGAAAGTTTTTCAAATCAAATGATTAACCCCAGATGAACACCATTCTGCAACACAATATGAAATAGATTTTAAATCTACTTGCTTCTACTATTAGTGCAACAGGTAAGCAACATTTACAAATCTGGCACAATCACCAGTGTATAGAAAACCTATGACTTTAGATTGTTTCCATCTATACTAAGAAAACCAAAAGTATACATTACTGTTTAGGCTAGATCTAACTCCTATTTTATTGATATTCTTAAAATTTTCTCTACTACTACTTAGAATATTACTACTGTTCTTAGAAATCTCTCTCTCCTTAAGCTCACATCCCCTTACAAAGAGGAAAAAATCTCATTTATACAAGATGTGCCCAAAAGAATGCACTGGCACCCTATTTTTAGGGTTTACAAAATATCTACTAGTTGCAGGAGGGTCGGCCCCCATATCTTTTGGATCAAGTTGATTCTGCATTAAATGTGTATCCCTATTGTCCATGTTGGTGAAGGATTGTTCTGGCGGTGATATCAGATCTTTTTGTAGCTACAACATTAACTTCATACCTCTGTGTCCATCTTTGAACTCCCTTACATAGCTCCCTTGAATGCTCCAAAGTATTACCATTAATAGTGATCTACCCTTTTTCTGCCAGTAGACCCCAGCTATTCCTGATACTTATGGTTATTTCTTTCTTTCAGCCCCCTTCCTTCTCTAGACCTTTCTGCACGTTGACCATCCCTAGAAGCAACATCGGGCCTCCCTTTAGATCTAAACACCATTTTTCTTGCACCGATCCATCACTTTTGATCTCATAATGAATCCATGTCATTTGGATTATGTTGATCTTCTTCACAAGGGTAGTCAATCAGTCAAAGGGCCAATGGGCCACTCCTTTACCTTCTTCTGATTGGTGGAACATAAGCCACACAAGATTCCTGGGTGGTCAAAGGTCATTCGAATGGAATCGCATGTCGGTGAGACACTAATCGTGTCTCCCCGATGCGATTATACCTCATAGCAATAATCGGCATAGCATAGACGGTCAGCAAGACCTCCCATCGAGCTACACAAGTCATATCAATACCACAAAAACCATTGGCAAGACAATCGTTATCGGTCAGAAGTCACAATGAACTCGATTAGTCACACCAATATTGTAATGCCCTCAATCACACTAGGGAAAAAACATGACTAACTTTTTTTTTTTAAGGGAAGACATTAACCAGTCGTTATATGTTTTAATGTACTACACTTGTTAACTAGCAACATGCATTGAATGATGTTGCCCAAAAAATGACATCATCGACACGAAGTCTAAGGTTGGGGAATGAATATTTAAACGAGTGAGTGAAGAAGGAGACCATCACACACAAATAAATACAAATTTATAAAATTTTCATTAACATAAAATTCAAAATTAAAAAAAATGTAAATTTTTATAATTTATTCTAATTATGAAATTTTAATATTTATTTATTTATTATTTATTTAATTATTTACTTACCCTTAACTAAATATAAATAAATAGTTATATATATATATATATTTGATAATTATAAGAATGAGAGATAGCTTATTCAAATAAATATTCATTAAATTCTTTTACATATTACCTATTATTATTTTCCTTTAAATAAGAGAGGGAGGAGGTTAATAAATAGAAGAAAATTATCTTTTTTCTTAAAGGTTCCCTACTATTAGGTGGGCCCTTTTCCTTACATATACTCTTATTTAAGACTATTAAATTCCTTTCATTCCCCATATATATATATATATAAGTTTATTTTACTAGGTAAACTTCTTACTAATACTAAAGCTAATTCACTATTCCTCTTTTCTCTTTTTACAAGGAAATGAGATAATCTAAAGAAATCCCACTAATACTAACTTAATTTAGTTTTAGAAGAATCTCTTTCCTTTTAATCATATGGGAATGTATTCTCTTTTTACTTATTTAAGGGGATAACTTAACTTAGGGATTATCACGATGACTTTCTTTAAAATGATAAAGTGACTTCTCATATGGAGTCAAGGTGAAGCCTTACTTGGTTGTTTTGTTTTACTCCACGTCACACCCATAACTTTATTTATTTTGTCAAGGCTTTGAACCCGTGAATTGCCATCACTCAAAGTTGATGATATTAATATTAAGGCACAAATGATGATTGCAAAAATTATTAAAATGATAATATGTGAGTAGCGCAGCAAAAGGCACAACTCCAAATTAAGTCGAGGACCAACTAGCAGTTCAATTATTTCATAAATAATTTAATGCTAAATATTGCATGTACTTTTTAAGATGAGGAGCAAAATAAATAAGAACATGGCGGCTGAGAAATTTCATTGTGTAGGCAGATCTGAGTGTGACGACAGTAGAGAGCGGTGCATCAGCCATAAGACACACTGTAGAATGTGACATATTAGCAAGTCCAAGCAATCACCTAAAGGTAGGATGTTACAAGAACCATAAGTTAGTTCCTTCTCCAGAGCGTGAAATGGTATTTCAATTGCCAAGGTTACCCAACAAAATAAATACTATTCACTTGCCCTCATTAAGTATTATAAGTAAACAAGAGTTGTGTAAGAATTGAATAGATACTTTGTAATCACCGTTATCTCCACATAAGATTTCTCTTTTCATTACATATATGGATGTATTTGACTCTATCATTCGGGTGTGGAGTGCCCAATGCACATTAATAGATAGAGTTAATTCCTTTGACACCCCTTACTATTTAGTTTACCCTATCGATGGTGATAAACAAATGTATGATTCTGCATATGTATATCCCTTCTTTTAATGTTCTAAAATGAATAACTCAAGTACCTGATTCACGTCTCCATAATTTTGATTACATGACAACCATGGCATTATATAGCAGTTTGAATTCTTGTAAACTAAGGTTGAATGAAATTAAGATCATTGCAAGAGTTTTTCTCCTAGACATGCATATTTATGATTATATTTTTTTTAGTAGAAGAAAGTTGGTATTAATGTTACTAAAACACAAGTGTAAACGTAAGTTTAGCAACTCACAAGTTCCTGCCAGCATTAGTAATAATTTTTCTTATATACCTCAATTTGCAAAATAGTAGTAATGGACTTGACACTGCCAAACTTGTCACATGTCAGAGGTGTAACAGCTACTGGTGTATGCCCAGCGTAGGCTTGGGACAGTCAATTCTACACTAGGTGGCTGGAAATCTTCCTAGAAATCTGTAGTTGCGGTATGCTTATCACCCATCACTGACTGTCTCTTTCTTCTAAATTGTAGAGGAGAGTGAGGCATGAAGGCACATGTATAGAGAGTACAGTGACAACAAAGTTTACAGATCTGCACCATATTATCTTCTAGACTTATGAGTATGGCCTCCACAGTCTTCCTAAAATAGACACACGCTACTCCAACTTCTACTATTGCTCGACCATTGTCATGAGGCTGTCTCGAGGCGATATATTCACTCATTCCTCACCACTAGAGGAGTCTTAAGGACTGCAAGACTCTTATTATATGCTGAAATATTATTTTTTCCCATGGCAGCCACCCCCAAAACCCGGAAGGAATGATTTAAAGCTGAGGACGTATGTGAAAGTGATGACAGCGTGGATACCAAGGATATCTTGCTCCATTGGAATATATTTCCACATCCAAGCCTCTTCTAGCTAACAATTGACTCGAAACCTAAGGGGCATGATGGCAGGAGATGAGAGAAAGAGCTTAGAGATTAATTAGGGAGGACTTGATCCTTCTGTGACAGGTCGCAGCCCACCCCTTCCTATGGCACTCATGACCACCTGAGAATGGTAAGAAAAGGAGATTTTATATAATTAGATTCAACTAAAATTGCTCATAGTTATAGTTATGATACTCTATTGCATTCTTTTCTTTTATTCCTTGCACAAGGAAAAGGTTGTTTCAAGAGATATTTAGCAGCAGAGGAATTGTAGGCATCATAACTAGGAGGAGTGATTTAGTGCTAAAAGTGGGCTTATTAAAAAAAAGAGGACGCTTATATTATCTTACAACATTATATTTTCTGTCATCTTTATCTTATTTTATTAATGAGATATCGTAACTACTTGTTTCTTTTTTCTTTTTTTTTGCTTCTGTAATGTTGCCAATTCATCTGCTTCAAAGTATCTGTTTATTTACACAGATTTATCTAATACAATGGTGAAACTTGGCTTACATGAATATATTTGCTTCATACAGATTACGTTCTACAACCCTAAATCTTGTATATATTTTTCTAGAGGAAAAACAATATTCATGCTTCCATAAATAAATAAAGATAAAGCAATATATTTCATTGTACATTCATTTAGCAATTAATAATGCTAATCTTATACATGTTGCTACTTTCTTTTCTTTACTTACATCTTTTGCAATAGATACTGATTTTATCTCCTTCTCCTTAACACTCTAATCAGTCATGACAATATAGAGTAAAGAAAAAAACTATATTTATTTCTTTAAAAGAAAATGATGCTTACATTGATACTTCATTCAGTCATACTAAGGATATACAAGGAGTTGAATACACATTCATGTACATACAAATTTATACCATATTTCTTTTCATAAGATAGTATAATGCAATTCTTTAAAACTTAGAATACCCACTATTTTTTTTTTACCATGTAAGCATAGATATTCTTAGAAAATAAAGGGTGTACCTGATTCCATTCAACAACACGAAAACTATAACTATACACTTATATTATTACAAGAGAATATATATATTATCCTTCCCTAAACAAATGAAGATGAAGGTAGGAACTTTATTTTCAAATCTCAAATTCATTTCTTCAAAATGAAACACATACTTTCTTAAGTAAAATAATAAGGGAAAATGCATTTAACAAGTAATAGTTTCACTCCCACTATAGAGTTACAAGCTCATACAAAATATACACCATTTCCATACATATACACTTTTATCACATCTCTGCCAATATAGGTAGCTATATTTTTGTGAGGTTATCTGAACCTCGTAGACATAATGATGACACAATAGGTGACCCTCCCAGGCTTGAAGTGTCTTCATAACTTTCTCCAACCTACACAAAACACAACATATTCTCCATAGCCATGGTAGTGCTCACCTCCCAACCTTTGGTTGGAAAACCAACCACCCCCGAGCTAGGAGGCAACCGAGAGAACCGGGTACAAACAAAACCAAGCAAAACAATATTTACACACACGTGATACACACAAGATTATTTTCACACCCACCAAAGGGATTTTCACATAACTTTAGGATTCCATCAAGAATCCAAAGTGGGGGATGTAGGGTGGACTACGCACTCCATATGGGGACTTATAATAATAGCAACAAGAACAAGTCAATATCATACTCCCATCATTTCACATGCAACCCTTCTTTAATATCTTCTCTTTCTCCAAAACCCATACCACCAAAATCATTTCTACCATTTCACAATTGCATATGGGTACTCATACCCTTTTTGAGCCTCTCCTCTCAAGGAGGGATTAAACTTCCTCATGGAGGTTTCTACTCCATACCATCCCCAACGAGGGATGCTCTTCCCAAATTTTGGGTGATCCTATCCCTATACAACCCTTTTTCCCATAACACATAATACATCAAAAACACAAGGAGATATGATCCAAGAGCAATTTGAAATAAACATACAAATCAAACACAATAGATAAAATTTCAAGCACATCTTTTCACCTACACATATAATCTTTCAAATACAAACATGAAGAAGTAGAAAAAGTGGTGTATCTACTTTAGAGCCAAGCTCAAGGAAGGATGGGTTGAGGATCCACACAACTCCTCTTCTTCCAAGCCTTTTTTTTCTTCTTCAAACTCCTCACTCCCCAAAATTTCAACCAAAAATCAAGAATGCAAAAGAATCCCCTAACCCTTGTTTTGAGTTTTCTTTATAGAAACTCAAGTTTTAATTCCTTTAAATAGGAAGCTAACATTTGTCAACCTTCCATTCACCCTCCTAGGCACACTCACCCATGTGTTCTCACACATGTGTGAGGACTTGGGATACTTCCAAGACAACATGGAGAAGTGGGATTGAAAAGGGACTAGTCCCCATCCCACTTCCCAACCTTATTTTCGTCAAACCTCTTTAAGACCTCAAAAAGAGTGCCCTATCTTGAGACTGACCCATGATTTTGAGCTAAAAAGGTACCTAACCCATAGGTACCTGCCCTAGGGACCTTAAACCCATAAAAACACTTAAAAAATATCACATTTCAATCCCCAAAAAAGTGCCTAAAAGTTCGAATCCGAGTTTGTCCACTTGGATAGACAATTCACTTCCTGGATGGACTAACGTGGCAATAAAAACCAAATTAAAAACATTCACAAATAACATCAATAATTACATGATGAAACTATAGTCCCTTCATATGGACTTTAGCTCGATTTCACTAGTTAATTTACATAGGGTTCCCAAGAGTTGCCTCCAATTTCCATTGGCCATGGAAAATGTACCTGCACACTCAATACACATGTTAATCCAGCCAAGTAAATCATATTCATATAATAATCAAATCATTTGAATCACAATTTCATTCACACAAGTTTCATAATTTGTAGAGCATAAAGATCCTATAACATAATTGAAAAATCATTAGCCACTTATCTTATCTCATTTTCATTAACATTAATTTTCATACTCATCTAATTGCAACATGATTGGTTCACACCGCTTGTTTCATTCCTTCATCATTAAGTTTTCAGATTCACATTGAACAAACTCAATAACCAACATAAAATTAGATCAATCATGATAGTTAGACTACTAAACATGTGGCATAATCAAAATAAAATCATCATATGGAATTAAACGTTTAAATATTTTGTCATCAATGGTATCAATAGGCATAGACAATAACCAAACTCAAAATAATCCAAGTACGTTAGATGTAGCATAGGGATAGGCCTCACATCCTCCCCCTCTAGGAATGAACTTCCTCCTGGAAGTTTTCAAAGTGGTGAGGGAGGAGTTACCCCCACCAATTTATTTCCTAAGCATTTCATCCTTATGTTTATCTAGATCAAACCTACATGGACATTCTATAGCTTTATGGCCCACTTCTCCACATAAGAAACAAGAACCCTTGAATTTTACTTGAATTGACTACAGACAATTATCTTGAGATGACTTGGGTTTATTCACATAAGGGGATCCCTTAGAAACTTGTGTCCCTTCTAGACCCACACTTTTCTCATGTGACCTATGATCTATTTGGATACTATTTGCTTGTCCTACCTTCAAGCGACCCTTGGGTGTTCCTTGTTAACATTTTCCTTTCTAACCTTGCCTTCATTGTTGTTTTGGTAGACCTTGTGACCTTGAATGGAGTCTATGAAACTCTTGGCAATTCTTATGAGGTGGCCTTTGAGTCCTATTTGCTACAAATGTTAGTATTTGGAATCTCCTAAGGTAAACCATAGCAGTAACATCTCTTATCCTTGTGTTTATATTTCTAATGGCATGCTCTTGCTAAAACCTTTCATTTCTAAGATGATTCACTTGTTACAATAATTCCATGTATCACTCCTTGAACTAAGAAACTATGAGTTCCTATTGTCCTAATTTATTGTGTTCATATATATTGCTCTTATGGGTACATTTCCAATAGCCAAAAAAGGGTCCTTGCTACCTCCCTAATTTTCTCCACCATTTTCTCTTACAAGAAGTTGAGGTTGTTTGTCATGATGAGCTTTGACTTTTGGAGGTAACTTCTCTCGAAGAACTTTGGTCATCTCTTGTATCGCATGAAGAATTTGAGAGTTTTGTTCTAATAGGGGTCCCTAATGAGCATCCACTAAAGTATGAGGTCTAAGATGGAATGGAGTGGGTTGTGTGCTTCTTGAAGCTCTACCAAATCGGCATGTTCTCCTAGCCATTCCTTAAAGAAAAAGAGAAGTTTCTAGTCAATTCATAAGCCTCATAAACCACTTTACCAAAATTCAAACTTTTTGCTTTCATTACTTACCAATTTGAACCACTATATTTACTTTACGATCTCATTCATTCATAGCAATACATGTACAATATGAATGTACTACCTACATTACAACTTAGAAGAAGATTATGTTATAAGGAGAATTGGTGCAGAGTTTAACAACCACGCTTACTTCATTCATCAACAATTTACTAAGGCATCGCTTAAAGTATGACCTGAAGAACCCAACCCAATATTATCCATATAATAATTCCACTAACTTTAACCCCTTAATGAGATACTCACATGATATCCACATATCTAACAGAGTTTAAGCATTTTAGTTCCAAAACTTCCTACCTACTCATATGAAAACACAATTGACCACTCCACTAAATGATGGGAACTTTCCAACTTTTATCATAATAATGATTATTCGTCCAAATCTATATCTAAGGAAAGTCCAACTTGGTCATCTCTATGTCTAGATTTGATGGGTCTTCCATCTATTTACCATGTACCATTATAATTTATTTCATTGAAAGAAACAAACCTAATTTACATATACATTATTAGTATGTAATAGTCCTTGTATATTCAAAGTTCTTTTCATAATAATTATACAAATAAGATGTAATCAAATACCACTCACACATATGCATCACAAGGCGATAATTATATAAGTAATAAAATTCCATACATGGAAAATTTTTATGAAGCAAAGTAGCATGTATTCATGAAAAATCATGAAGAGTTCATATATTATGGACTAGTTTAGTCCCAAATGCCCAGTGTAGCCACAACTTGTATTAAAGTGACATTATTTCATCTATGCATCGTTATCTAAGTCAACAATGTCTTCTTCCTTTGCATAGGTAGGTGTTGACCTAGGGTGTGTTTTCCCATGAGATGGCTTTCTCTTATCCTTTTCTTGCTTCAGTTGCTTTATAGCCATAGCTAGGGTTTCTGTATCAGAAATTCCTGGTTCTTCAATTGGTGGCCCCTTCTTAACTCTAATCATGGGTACATCTACAATCTTTGTCTTCTTGGCCCGCTTCCACATTTTTCTTGCTAAAATATCTTCCCACATCTCTGACACCAAGAAATGACATTTCAAAATTAAGTGTAAACTCTTGGCTAGAAGGGTTAAGACTTCACACTAGACTTACAAAGCCACTATTTAAGGGCCTTAATATCATACATATTTTACATACTTACAAATAAACATGATAGGAATACATCCTATATAAGAAAATTGATATCATCTAGAATCTTATGAAAATGTTATTACTCATATGTTGAAATAGTGAATACTAGTTTTGAGTAGGTTTATTGGTTAAGAAATATGTATTTCTAGGGGGTCATAATAAAATCAGAAACCCCTTTACTTCTTGTCCACCAAGTGGTGGTCATGAACATCATCTTTCATAGTTCACATAAATGAGATAGAACACCTTAACATTATTGCCTAGGGTTCAATTAAGTAGTTAGAAGTATCTCTACAAGGTGAAAATATTGTATTGACCTTATTCATTAATTAAACATAGGGAACTCCTATTTGATATTGAATCTTAGGGTTACTACAGAGGATCCAGTTCAAGTCCCTTCACAATGAACTTCCATTATTAGTTTGTACTTCCTTTCAATTATAATAGCTACCCTAGTCTTACGTAATGTTACACGTAGCATCTACGTTTTTATAATATTTATATCATGAAAAACCTTATGACATGATGTGCAAATTTCTTTGAATGTTTTATATTTTCTTCAATGGGTCTCAAAATCCCTTGCCCATTATGGCCTTAGTGTGACTACTAGCTATGGAACCATTTCTAAATCAACCCTCTACTTTTCTTATTTGATTCCAAATATGTACCTTCCCCCTAGGAGTGTGAAAGACTTATGCAAATACCAATAACAATAATGTTGATAAAATCCTCAAAACAAGGAAATTTCAATAAGGTAATAAATAAAATTTCCAATCAAAATCAACCAATGAAATTTTAAATAAGACAATAAAACTTTCAACGGTGGCCACCATGAAACAATTTCAAATTTTAAGCCATAAGTCAAATCGAAATAGTCCTTTAGGAAAAAGGACAATTTTGAAGTCCAATAGATCAAATAACCTTAACAATTTAAAAATAAATAATAACAAAATAAATTAAACAAATATGATCAAAATAAAGAAATACCAATAAATAAATACGTAAATCATCACTTGCATAAATTTCACAATTTAGAGTGGCTAGGTGACTTTCATCAAGTCACCCATGGGGGGAGGAGGAATGATTATACAACATTCTTGCTATCAACAAGATCGTACTAAGATCATGACCAACTTATTTTCTCAATTCCTACATTTAAGCTCCTAAATTATAGTTTAATAATGTGATGCCAAAAATTCTAGTGTGATCCGTAAACTATGCCCAAAGTTCCCACAGTTGGAATCTAGGCTTTGATACCAAAATGTAATGCCCTCAATCACACTAGAGAAAAAACACGACTAACTTTTTTTTTTTTTTTTGAAGGGAAGATATTAGCCACTCGTTATATGTTTTAATGTACTACACTTGTTAACTAGCAACATGCATTGAATGATGTTGCCCAAGAAATGACATCATTGGCACAAAGTCTGAGGTTGGGGAATGAATATTTAAACGAGTGAGTGAAGAACGAGACCATCACACAAATAAATACAAATTTATAAATTTTTCATTAACATAAAATTCAAAATTAAAAAAAATGTAAATTTTTATAATTTATTCTAATTACGAAATTTTAATATTTATTTATTTATTATTTATTTAATTATTTACTTACCCTTAACTAAATATAAATAAATAGTTATATATATATATAGATTTAATAATTATAAGAATGAGAGATAGCTTATTCAAATAAATATACATTAAATTCTTTTACATATTACCTATTGTTATTTTTCTTTAAATAAGGGAGGGAGGAGGTTAATAAATAGAGGAAAATTATCTTTTTTTCTTAAAGGTTCCCTACTATTAAGTGGGCCCTTTTCCTTACATATACTCTTATTTAAGACTATTAAATTGCTTTCATTCCCCATACATACATATATATATATATATATATATATATATATATATATATATATATATATATATATTTTACTAGGTAAACTTCCTACTAATACTAAAGCTAATTCACTATTCCTCTTTTCTCTTCTTACAAGGAAATGAGATATTCTAAAGAAAGCCCACTAATACTAACTTAATTTAGTTTTAGAAGAATCTCTTTCTTTTTAATCATATGGGAATGTATTCCCTTTTTACTTATTTAAGGGGATAACTAAACTTAGGGATTATCACGATGACTTTTTTAAAAATGATAAAGTGACTTCTCATATGGAGTCAAGGTGAAGCCTTACTTGTTTGTTTTGTTTTACTCCACGTCACACCCATAATTTTACTTATTTTGTCAAGGCTTTGAACCCGTGAATTGCCATCACTCAAAGTTGATGATATTAATATTAAGGCACAAATGATGATTGCAAAAATTATTAAAATGATAATATGTGAGTAGTGCAGCAAAATGCACAACTCCAAATTAAGTCGAGGACCAACTAGCAGTTCAATTATTTCATAAATAATTTAATACTAAATATCACATGTGCTTTTTAAGATGAGCAACAAAATAAATAAGAACATGGCGGCTGAGAAATTTCATTGTGTAGGCAGATCTGAGTGTGACGATTGTAGAGAGCGGCGCATCAGCCACAAGACACTACATAATGTGACATATTAGCAAGTCCAAGCAATCACCTAAAGGGAGGATGTTACAAGAACCATAAGATAGTTCCTTCTCCAGAGTGTGAAATGGTATTTCAATTGCCAAGGTTACTCAACAAAATAAATACTATTCACTTGCCCTCATTAAGTATTATAAGTAAACAAGAGTTGCGTAAGAATTGAATAGATACTTTGTAATCACCGTTATCTCCACATAAGATTTCTCTTTTCATTGCATATATGGATGTATTTAACTCTATCATTCGGGTGTGGAGTGCCCAATGCTCATTAATAGATAGAGTTAATTCCTTTGACACCCCTTACTATTTAGTTTACCCTATCGATGGTGATAAACAAATGTATGATTCTGCATATGTATATCCCTTCTTTTAATGTTCTAAAATGAATAACTCAAGTACCTGATTCACGTCTCCATAATTTTGATTACATGACAACCATGGCATTATATAGCGGTTTGAATTCTTGTAAACTAAGGTTGAACGAAATTAAGATCATTGCAAGAGTTTTTCGCCTAGACATGAGTATTTATGACTATATTTTTTTTAGTAGAAGAAAGTTGGTATTAATGTTATTAAAACACAAGTGTAAACATAAGTTTAGCAGCTCACAAGTTCCTGCCAGCATTAGTAATAATTTTTCTTATATACCTCGATTTGCAAAATAGTAGTAATGGACTTGACGCTGCCAAACTTGTCACATGTCAGAGGTGTAATAGCTACTGGTCAGTGAGACCACCGCTAGTCGGCATGATTTTATGTTGAACCCCTCCATTCTCCCCAAGCTCATTCTATATCTGCAAGACCCTATCGGGTCGGCAGGACCTCATAGAGAAGCTTTCCTATTTCGGCGATGAACTCACTTCAGTCGGGAAGACCTTGATTGGTCGACGAGACCTTTCGCCGAGACCACAACTCTTTTGGCGACACCATCGCAAGTCAGTGAGAAATTTTTCTGAGCCCTAGATCTTTCAGCGAGCTCATCTCACCTTGGTGAGATTCCATCCTTTCGGCAAGAATCTTCGTGGTTGGGGGGACCTTATGACGAGAGTAAACCACTCTCCCCAAACTCAAAGCTGCTCCACTTTAGCAAGAGTCCACCGAGTCGATGAGACATCTTGTTGAAGCTACCCCACTGTCGCTAAGACTTCCATTTGTCAGGAAGACTTCTCCTCGAACCCAAATCCTTTTGCCGAGACCAACAACCATTGGCGAGACCTTTCACCAAAGACACTCTATTTCATCGAGACATCTCACAGTCACCCAGACATCACACCCAAGGGGAAACCTTTCGGCAAGAATTTTATCATTTGGCTAGACTTCATGGTAAATACATCTTTCTCCCCAAAGGCACAACCTGTCGGTGAGACACCACTTAGTTGTCGAGAGCTTATAGCGACCAAAACCTCCTTTCGCTAAGACCTCACCCCGTCGGTGAGACCTTTTAGTGAATGCAAACCACTCTCCCTGATGTATTTTCATTTCAGCAAGAGTTCACCCTGTCGGTGAGACATCTTGCTGAAGCCATCTCTCTCTCGGTGAGATCCTTCCGATGACATCTCTATTTCACTGAGACTCTGATGGATTGGTGAGACCTTATGCCAATACTATCTCATGTCGGTGAGACATTACACTGAAGTCTCCCCCTTTTGCCAAGAGCTCATTTTACTTCGGGTAGACCTTGCTTGGTCAGTGATACTTCATGCTAACACCACCTCCACCTTGTCACCAAGACATCACTCCAATCGGTGAGACCTTAGAAAATTATAGCGACCGAAATGTCTTTGTGACCCCTTTAGATTTCAAATGAATAGAACCAAACCGCCAGTAGGCAAGACAATAGGAGGGTCTCAATGAATTTTTCCTTGAGGATTTTTATGCTGAATGGGACTGAGGCATGCCTTACAGCTGACTTCCTTGAAAGATATCATCATGTGTAGGATTTAATCTTGCATTCAACAAAGAAAACCATAGTAAAGTTCACACAAACAGAGGTTAATTAATCAAAATAATCATTAAAATGAACTCTAGGTAAGTAAGGTGTCATTGAATCTTCAAATAAAATGATCATATCAGAGTTTGGGTTTCAGGTTCACCCATGGAATCCAAGCCAAGGAGGAATTTCAGAGAATTCTGAGCTAGGCGCATTCTAGTAGAATAAACATGAAAACACCTACTAGAAACTTAATCTTATCATTATCAATCAAGGAACAACATGTGAGATCTCAAAATAACATAAATTACGAACAAAATGCATCATCATTTGTTAATAAGTCCTACTACTCCATATTTCTTCACATTTTAGTAGGTTCCGGGAAAATCCGCGCGAGACGGATTTCCACGAAGGAGACATTCTGCAAATTTCAGAAAAACAGGGAACAAAGGATTTCGGGAAAATCCAGAGGAGAAGGAAATGCGCAAAGAAGGTGAATCTCTGGAGGCTTGAGAATTTTGGGAAAATCCAGAGTAGAAGGAAATCTGCGAAGAAGGTGAATCTCTGGAGGCTTGAGAATTTCGGGAAAATCTGGTCCACGTGGAATTCCGTGAAGACCAAAAATCCTCAAACCATAGCATTTAGTTGGAGTTTGAGCGAGATCTAGGAAAAATTTGGATGGGGTGGAAAATCCCGAACTGGGGAGAAAACCTGAGCTTCACCACTTTCTCACGATTTCGCCCAACTTAATGGATCGAGCACAAATTTTAGGAATCTAGGCCTACGACAAGCTTGATACAGACCTTCTACAGATTAAATCCTAGGCCATGAAATACTCAAACATAAAGAAACCCAACTTCAACTGAGGTAGAACCAAAATCAGATAAAACAAAATACAGACCCAGGAGGAAAACAAAAGGAATTCCCAAGACCAAAGCCAATAAACAAAGGCAATGAAAGCAAAAAAAGAAGGGAGGACCCATTTTGTTCCAGAATAAAATGGGGTGATTATACAAGGCATAACAAATGGCAACTCGACTGGGAAAATGGTTTAACCATTTTCAAGAAACTAAAGGATTCAGCTACCCATAACTCTTGGTTTATGAACATCACAAGTCCAGTTGGGTCAGTTTTAACAACCAAGGCTAAGCTAGAATCTCAAATGTAAATCAACAATGACTACCCTTGAATCTATGTGTGTGCTTGATTGTGCATCACTCTTTTATAAAGTTTTCTTCATCTTTCGAACAACAATGTGAAAGATTTGAGCTACATGAGTTGATTCCCTTTAACTATCGTGCAATGACATCCTGGGCATTGCTCCACTGCTAGTCAGGCATCCATATCCCTGGCGGAGATACCTCTAGTTTTCTCACAACATTTCTCTACTAGAAGTCAAGCATCCATAGCCCCGGTAGAGATACTAGAATCACCCATTCATATTGAGTCTTCTTTTCTCTTTAAATAGTTCTCTCCCCCTTTTTTTCTTTCATAGAGTTTCAGATATTTCATTCAATTTTTTTCTCAATATGTTTGATGTTTAACATTTGTTCTGGGTTGAAAACTACTATGGACCTCATAACAGCACTTGGGAGATCAGATTTTTCACTCAAATCTTACAACACTATCATCCTAGGGAAAAGATACCATTACAAGAGGAGATGATCTTGATGATTTGTGATAGATTCAGAGGAGCTAATGAAGGTTATCTACTTTGCACCTTGTTTTCAAGACTTCCACAACTCTTATTGACAATGGGCATAAAGTAAAAGTTTAGGAAAAAATAACCCAATCAGCAAACCTGAAAATATCTAAACCACTTCCGTCCTAATAACCAAAGCATACTTTAGATAACAACCCACTACTCAAAGATGGAAAGAACAGAGGAAACCCCAAGAACAATGAGACAAAAACCAAACAACAAAGGAAATGAAATGATAGAAAGAAAGAACCAATAAACAACAGCAGAACCATTTATAGACAAAAAAAGCGCATTACTTACAAACAAGAAACAAAACAAATTATTTACATAAAGAACAACAAACTATTTATATGTAGAACAGAATTAGCAAGCTTTATGACTCAAAACAATGCTTAAGAAACTGCCCATTGACAGGAAAGGGAACATGTTCTCCAGTTAAACTACTCAGTTGTAAAGCATTTTCTCCTAGGATCTCAGTAATCTGATAGGGACCCAACCAGAGCTTATCGAATTTCTAGTGACTACCCTTCTTTTCACTAGCTTTATCCCATAACAACATAAGGTCTGATATCCTGAAAGCCTTGATTTTGGCTCTTTTATCAAACCAACATTTGACAATAGCCTGATGTCTAAATAATTGCTACAAGGCGACATCTCTCTGCTCTTTTAATTTCAACAAGGAAACTAATCTTACCTCTATCTATCATCACTAGAGTAGAATTTCTGCATGAACTCAAGGATAGGTATTTGAAAATGTATAGGGAACATAGGCTCTTGCCCATACACTAGTTTAAATGGTGAAGTCTTTAAAGCAGCCTTAATCCTAGTCCTATCTTCCCATAATGCAAATCTTAGCTGGGTATGCCAGTCCCTAGGGTTGTTCTCTAATAGTTTTTTAATTACCCCTAATAGATTCTTATTGGTTGATTCTACAACTCCATTGCCTTGTGGGTAATAGTTTGAAGAATATTTCAAAACAATTTTGTGATCATAAGCCCACAAAATGAACTCAGCAGAAGAGAAGGAAGAGCCATTGTCATATACCAAAGCGAAGGGTACCCCAAACCTAGTTGTGATGCATTTGGTGAGGAGCTTGATCACAACCTCTGTTGTGTTGTTCTTGAAAGGTATAGCCCCTGTCCATGTTGTGCAGTAATCAGTAGTAGTCAAAATAAACTTGTGTCCTGCAGAAGAATTTGGGTTAATGACCCCGATAAAGTCCAGCACCCATTGGGAAAATGGTCTTCCCTCATAGATAGGCTGCAATGGCATGGCTGAATAGCATTCTTTTGATGCAGACATCTGACATATGTGACATGTTCTTGTATTATGATGGGCATCTTTCAACACACATGACTAGTAATAACTGGATCTAAGGATCTGGTGTTCCAATGAGTCTGCAGAAGCATGACCTATGTCATGTTTCCCATGAAATTTAGTGATCACGTGTTTAGCCTCCTACTGATCAAGGAATTGTAGGTACACTCCCTCGAAATTCTTCTTGTATTGTAATCCTCTTTTGAGCATATAATGAGAGCTCTTCATTCTCAGCACTCTCCTTTGAGTGGTGTTCATTCCCTCTAGACATCGATTGTTGAGGATGAAATAGATGATATCAACATACCAAGGGTCATTGGAAAAGGACCGAGTAGGGTATTGCTGACAAATAATGTTCTCACTAGCATTCGCCATGGATTTAGATAGTCCTGTGCCTCTGACAAGTTTCATAGGGCATATCTCCAAATCGAACTCTTACAAGATGGCCATCCATTTCCCTCTTCTTTCTCCCATCTCGCTCTACATAAGTAGAGACTTCACAGCAGCATCAAGAACTACAACAATGATTTGGCTTCGGAGAATGTAGCACCTGAAATTTTTGATAGCTCTAACCAGTGCAAAATTTTGTTTCTCAAGAGGTGGGTATTTGATCTCAGCATTCTTAAATGAAGAGCTCATGAAGGCGATTGGCCTCTCCTCTCCCTCTTCTCTTCATTGAGTTAAGACAATTGCACAGGAATGCTCAGAGGAAAAAGAGTAAATATAGAATGGCCTCAAGTAGTCAGGGCTGGTGAGAACTGGCACTTCCAAAATGGATAGCTTGACTTGTGAAAACATGGCCTTTGCCTCATCACTCCACTCTATCTTAGCATCTTTCTTCATCATTTCATTTAGTGGTTTTATGATTTCTACAAAGCCCGTGATAAATTTTCTTACGAAGTTGATCTTCCCAAAGAAAGATCTCATCTCCTTCTTGCTTCCTGGCTTGGTGATCTTCAGAATGGACTCAACTTGGTCTGGATCGATTGATATACCTCTTTCAGAGATTATGTGTCCCAAAAGCTTCCCTTCAAAAACCATGAACACACACTTTTTAGGATTCAAAGAGACTCCATATTGGATACATCTTTGAAGAACTTTGGCTAATTCTGTAGCATGGTTTAGTCTATCCTTGGAGAACACTATCAGGTCATCCATGTAAACAATAATGTATTTACCGATTAAGTCCTTAAATGCTACATCCATGGCACGCTAAAAAGTTGCTCCAACATTTATCAGACTGAATGGCATCCTTCTGTATGTGAATGTTCCCCACTTTGTAGTGAAGGTCATCTTCATTCTGTCTTCACAATTAACCATTATCTAATTGTATCCAGAATAACCATCCAAGAATGATATCATCTGAGATCCATTGACAGTTTGCAAGACTTCATCCAAAGAAGGGAGTGGGTAATTGTCCTTTTCTGATGCTCTGTTTAGATTTCTGAAGTCTGCACATAGTCTGATCTCTCCATTTTTCTTACAGACTAGGACCAAGTTAGCCACCCATGTTGAATGTTGTATAGGGAAGATTATTCTTGCAGAAAGAAATTTCTAAACTTCTTTAAGGATTAGTGGTTCAATCAGGGCATTGACATGGCACTGCTTCTATCGGTATGGTTTAGCTTCGAGCTTCAGAGGGATAGTATGAGTCATTACAAAAGCATCGAATGTCTTTAGATCTTCATATCCCTAGGCTATCACATAAATATCTTTCTTCAGTGCCCTCAGTATATATTTTTTGATTGCTTTAGGGCAAGCTTTCCCTATGTAAACACTTCTTTAAGGACCGAAATTAGCTAGGTTAACAGTTTCATATTTTCCTCCCTTATCTTCAGCTGATATCTTCTCTCGAGCCCTTGGGTATGAATCAAAAACTCTTTCCAAGGCCACCATTCCCTTGGGAATGCTATTGCTTTTTAAATTGAGCACCCCTTTTGTATCACAATCTTCAGGGTTCCAATCCCCTTGATCTATGTTGGATTCATCAATAATCTGTCCTTCGAAAACATTTGAGCTTGCTAGAAAAGCAAGAATATGTTGATCATCATCAAAGACTTGAAAGTTCCTGACATTATCAGGAACTGCAGGGGTGGAAATCAATTCTACTAAAAATCACTTAAGCTTGGAGCCTTGCATAGGTTCTAGGGTGCTTGCAACAATAGCTAATGAATCAGCTACCTGATTCTCCTCTCTTAGGATTAAGCTAATCCCAAAAGCATCAAAGTATTCAATGAAGTTCCATACCCGATTTCTATAAGCTACCAACCTTCTATTGTGACATGTGTATTGGTTGCGCACTTGCTTGATAACAATTTCTGAATCTCCTTTGACCATCAAGGCTGTGACTTTTTTCTTATGTGTGAACATTAGCCCCCGAGTCAGAGCTTCATATTCTGCTACGTTGTTAGTGCATCCAAAATGCAACCTATAAGAAGCAAATAAAACTTTCCCTTTCAGGCTAGTTAATTCAATTCCAACACCACAACTTGTTTTGGATTTGGATCCATTAAACGTAAGGTTCCACACCTGATCATGAGTTGGGGTTGATCCCTTGGAGGTTATTGTGGGCATTTGGATAGGATGAGCCAGAGGTGGGGCTGCTTGATCTTTTGCATCAGATATAGGGAACAGGTGTTCAATAGGTTCTTTAGGTACACTTTCTAATTCTAGCATAGTTGTATCATATAATCTGTGGCTCTCCTTCTGATAGTCACTTGTGCCTTTGGTTAACCCCTTGGGTTTTGGTATACTTGTGAGTGCAGAGGTTTCAAACAAACCTTGGGGTTGCTCCTCATCAATATGCTGATTTGGAAATGTGTCTAGGGTAAGTTCAATTTGAGAAGGAACTTCCTTTGAAGGTATCTTATCCCTGGTTAACATTATTGCTTCCTTGGCTTCAAATGAGAAGTGATCTACAATGGTCTCGGGGTGACTTAAGTTAGCTTCCTCGACTTGGGAAACATGATTTAAAATATCAATGCAGGGTTGGCAAGTCAATTCAGAATGATTTTGGTAATGCACCCTACACCAATTAGGGAGTAGAAGACTCTGCAGATCGGTATCTTCCCCTAAGACCAGCTGATCCTATTGTAGCCTCTTGATCAATGCTTGTTGGTTTTCATTAATCGTAGAATCAGGGAACTTTTGTATTGGCAGTTCTTTAGGATCAAGAATAGAAAAGGTTAAAATCTCCTCTCCTTTGTAAACCCCTATCCTGGTTTCAAAGTAAGCTACCTCATTGGGGTAATCATACTCAGTGATGACATGCTTGAGGTGAGGTTCACTTTCAACCCTAATCTACATAGGCACTCCCCTCCATGGTAGCCACATATGTGAAAATTCAAGGGAGAGATATCCCCCTATACCTTTCATCAAATCTCTACTCAGCAACATACCATAAGTCTCAGGAATGTCTGCCACTTGAACATCTATATTGGTTTGACTCCTAGGGTCTGACCCTACCTGCACATGTATGTTTCTCAACTCTCCCACTACATTAACCTCTGTCTTGTCAAGTTGGATGACCTTCTTGTTTGTTTGGATGGGGTTTAATCCCAATTTCTTGCATATAGAAAATGGCATAACATTTCTAGAAGCCCCTGAATCTAACAGACAATTATGTAGGTTCTTCCCACAAATTCTTAAAGTTAAAAGAAATGGTGAAGTACCTACCTTGCTTCTGTATAAGGTTGCATTCACATCTATAGCAGGTGCCACCTTGTTCTTTTCTTTTGATTTATCAACTTGCTCCAAAGCTTTCAGCACTATCTCCCATTGGGCAGGGCACCACTTTAGGATGTCGAAGTATGACAAAGAGGTTTTTTGTTTCTGCATCTCAGAAACAATATCAAATTTTGTATCATAACTTGCATTACTTTTGACAACCCCCAATGAATTACCTCTATTATGGAAGTCAGGTGGGACTTTTGGTGGAGGAGGATTGTTATCAACACTTTGATTCAGAGGCACCATGTGATTAGGTGGTGATGATGTGGTAAACCGACCCTTATTTTGATTTCTTAGGAAGTGTCCTCCCTTTGACTGAAAAGCCTGGGCATCATACATATCTTCCTCTAGTTCATTCTCATCTTGCCTTGGGAATGAATGTTCTTCCTCGAAGAGGTCATAAGTCATTGTTGTATCTACTGAGTCACCTCCTTTGTTTGAATTCCCTTGGAATGTTTGGGCATCTGCCTGTGCCATCTTGACCATCTTTTCCATTTCAGGGAATTTTACCTTAGAATGGGTTGTAGTATCATGCAGTCTGCACTAGTTAGTCATAAAATTGAGGTCAGCCACATTTGCAGTATGTGACCTCTCCTCATTAGCTTAATAATTATGAGAAACTCCACCATTGTTTGGCGTTATATTCCATTGTTGGTTGTTATTTGGCCTCTGGCTATATCCTCTATTTTGATTTTGATAACCTTGGTTAAGGGAGTTTTGGCCTTGATAACCCCTCTGGCTATGATTGTTGTTATTCTGATAAGTACCCTGATTGTTGTTGTTTTGATTAGGGTAGTTACCTTGGTTTTGGGAGGGGTTCAATCAGAGCTGAGCCATGTCATTTGTGACTTAAGACAGTGTTTTCTTTAAGGTCTCTACCTCATTTGTGAGTTGAATTGTCTTTTCACTTTCCACACTCTTAGCAACAGGTGGCTGGCCACCATGATTTGGTGTTCCAATTTGGTTATGATGACCATGGGGACTTTGAGGAACCTATGATTGTTGAAAGAAGTCAAGAGTTCCATTAGCAAAGAATGGAACAGATGGTTGAGTTTGCAATTCAGACATAGGCCCATAATGGAAAGAAGGCATCCCTAGGACAATATTGAATAAAGGGGTTGGGCTATGCATCTGATGCCCCATTGAAGGAAAACCCCCTCCCAAACTTCCTTGTTGAGAACTAATTTGTTGTTGCAGCTTGATAGCTAGATGATAGAATTTAGACAGGGAATCAATGTCTGTGGGCTAATAAGTCCTTTGTAGGAACAATCCAAGTAAAGGGTCTATAACCCTAAAGTATGCCTAAATGGCACTATTTTCAGTAACTAGATAGGGGTCTTGCAGTCTCCTATACATTCGTTGAACCTGGTATTAAATAAAGGCAAGGATTCACCTGGTTCCTTCCTGATGGTAGCGAATTGGTGGTACAAAAGGGCTGGATCCACATAATCCCTAAACTGATTGATGTAAGCATTCTCCAATTGTGTCTAGGTTAGAATGGAACCTTATGGAAGATTAAGATACCAGTTGTACACCATGTCTCCTAAGGAATAAGGGAACAACCTACAAACTACATCATGGTGAGCTATCTAAGCTCTGGTACAAGCATCCTTAAAAGCTTGTATGTGCTCTTCAACACTCCTTGATTCGCCATGAATGTATTTGGGATAGAATTTCTCAGGATTCTTAGGCATATCATGAAAACCTCCCCGAATAGTCCCTCATGGAGAGGGATTATTTTGAAAAAATGCCATTGATAGCGGTGGTAGTGGTCGAGTCAACTGTTGAAGGGGTTGAACTAGTTGTGGTGGCACTTGAGATGGATTCAGTGGTGGATTGATGGGTACCCACTGGGGTATAGGTGAAAATCCTGGTGGAGTGAGCGGGGTTGACAAGGGTGGTATGATGGTTGAGCCAGTCTTATGATTCTTGCATCTTATTGGGGTCTTAAGTTCTATCAAAAGTGGTGGATTTTCAGCTGATCGAAGAACTTGATGAGACCTTTCTAGTGAGAAAAACCCAGTATTATCTAGCTTGCCCTTCTAGGCCCTCCTAGTGCCAGTTCTCTATTGATGGTCCAAGTGGCACAGTAGCAGTTCAACAAAATATCATTATCCTACTCTCCTAAAAGAGAAAGATGATCACATGGATATCTTAGCTCCCGAGGTCTTTGTAATCAGTTCTCGACTATGCTGATTTCACTCAGTGGTTGATTTGAACTATAATGTTCAAGGGGCATTTTGGTGTTGAGCTTTTAGATTGTTCTAAGATCAAGCATAAATTCAAACCTATTTTAACTGGGGTTCTAAAGAAATAGAAAAAGATAGATCAAAGCTTGGAATTGAAAAGAATAATAATTCATCCAACTTAACCAGACTTGTTACCTTTCAAGGAATTGCTAACTGAAACTAGAGAACAAAGTCAACTTGTGATTAACACACAACTTCATTCATTAACAGTGCTAATTTTAACAACAGGTTGTAAATCACTATTTGAGCAAAACATAAAACAAAACTTATTTCCTTGAAAGCTTTTCAAATCAAATAATTAACCCCATATGAACACCATTCTGCAACACAATATGAAATAGATTTTAAATCTAGTTGCTTCTACTGTTAGTGCAACAGGTAAGCAACATTTACAAATCTGGCACAATCACCAGTGTATAGAAAACCTATGAGTTCAGATTGTTTCCATCTATACTAAGAAAACCGGAAGTATACATTATTGTCTATGCTGGATCTAACTCCTATTCTATTGCTATTCTTAAACTTTTCTCTACTACTACTTAGAAGATTACTATTGTTCTTAGAAATCTCTTTCTCTCTCCTTAAGCTCGCATCCCCTTACAAAGAGGCAAAAATGCCATATATACAGGTTGTGCCCAAAAAAATGTGTTGGCCCCCTATTTTTAGGGTTTAGAAAATATCTGCTAGTTGCAAGAGGGTCGGCCCCTAGATCTTTTGGATCAAGTTGATTCTACATTAAATGTGTATCCCTGTTGTCCATGTTGTTGAAGGATTGTTCCAAGGGTGATCTTAGATCTTTTTGCAGCTACAACATTAAATTCATGCCTCTGTGTCCATCTTCAAACTCCCTTGCATAGCTACCTTGAATGCTCCAAAGTATTACCATTAATAGTGATATGCCCTTTTTCTACGAGTAGACCCCATCTATTCTTGAGACTTGTGGTTGTTTCTTTCTTTCAGCCCCCTTCCTGCTCTGGACCTTTCTACACGTTGACCATCCCTGGAAGCAGCATCGGGCCTCCCTTTAGATCTAAACACCATCTTTCCTGAGTCAATCCATCACTTTTGATCTCAGAATGAGTCCATGTCATTTGCATTCTGTTGATCTTCTTCACAGGGGTAGTCAATTAGTCAAGGGGCTAATGGGCCACTCCTTTAGCTTTTTCTTATTGGTGGAACATAGGCCACACAAGATTCTCAGGCGGTCAAAGGCCATTCGAATGGAATCACATGTCGGTGAGACACTAATCGTGTCTCCTTGATGCGATTATACTTCATAGCAGCCATTGGTGTAGCATAAGACGGTCAGAAAGACCTCCAATCGAGCTGTGCAAGTCATATCGATACCACAAAAACCATCAGCAAGACAATTGTTATCGGTCAGAAGTCATAGCGAGCTCCATTGGTCACACCGATATCCCTTTCCGATTTGTAAAACCATCGCTATCGGCAAGACTATATTCCCTCGGCAAGACCTCACAGTAAGCCTCTACCCCTTTGTCGAGCACACCCATCTCGGGGAGACTCCATGTTAGGAAGACCTCACCCCGAACTCATGCCGCATCGCCGAGACATCCATGGGTCAATGAGACCTTTCATCGAGCACATTCCATTACACCGAAGGGAGAAAACATGTCAGCGAGACCACCACTTGTCGGCATGACCTTATGTCGAACCCCTCCATTCTCCCCGAGCTCATTCTGTATCGGCAAGACCCTATCAGGTCGGTAGGACCTCATAGCAAAGTTGGCCTATTTCAGCAATGAACTCACTTCAGTCAGGAAGACCTTGATTGGTTGGCGAGACCTTTCGTCGAGACCACAACTCTTTCGGCAACACCATCGCAAGTCAGTGAGACATTTTGCTGAGCCCTAGATCTTTCGGCAAGCTCATCTCACCTCGGTGAGACTCCATGCTGTTGGCAAGACTCTCTTTCATCCTAATGATGGATCATGTAGTATGATTCGAAACGTTGATGTGAAAAACCAAAACACAATCAAATCCAAAAATTAATAGCACTACTTGATGGATTGTGGAAACTTGATATCGTTAAAAAACTCTCTATGGTCGAGGAGATCTTATGTCAAGAGTAAACCACTCTCCCCAAACTCAAAGCTGCTCCACTTTGGCAAGAGTCCACTGGCTCGGTGAGACATCTTGCCGAAGCCACCTCACTATCACCAAGACTTCCATTTGTCGGGAAGACTTCTCCCTAAACCCAAATTCTTTTGCGAAGATCAACAACCATCAGCGAGACCTTTTGCTGAAGACACTCTGTTTTGCTGAGACATCTCGCAGTCGCCTAGACATCACACCGAAGGGGGAACCTTTTGGGGAGACTTTTATCATTCAGCCAAACTTCATGGTGAATACATCTTTCCCCCTGAAGGCACAACCTGTCGGTGAGACACCACTTAGTCGCCAAGACCTTAGAGCGACCCAAACCTCCTTTTGCCAAGACATCACTCCGATTGGAAAGACCTTAGAAACTCATAGTGACCGAAATATCTCGGTGACCCTTTGGATTTCAAATGAACAGAACCAAACTACCAGTAGGCAAGACAACAAGAGGGTCTCAGCAAATTTTTTCTTGAGGATTTTGATGCTGAATGGGACTGAGGCATGCCTTACAGCTGACTTCCTTGAGAGATATCATCATGTGCAGGATTTAATCCTGCATTCAACAAAGAAAACCATAGTAAAGATCACACAAACAGAGGTTAATTAATGAAAATCATCATTAAAATGAACCCTAGGTAAGTAAGGTGTCATTGAATCTTCAAATAAAATGATCATATCAGAGTTCGGGTTTTAGGTTCACCCGCGGAATCCAAGCCAGGGAGGAATTTCAAAGAATTCTGAGCCAGGTGCATTCCAGCAAAATAAACATGAAAACACCTAATAGAAACTTCATCTGATCATTATCAATCAAGGAACAACATGTGAGATCTCAAAATAACATAAATTATGAACAAAATGCACCATCATTTGTTAATAAGTCCTACTACATATTTCTTCACATTTCACCAGGTTCCAGTAAAATCCGCATGGGACGGATTTCCACGAAGGAGGAGACATTCTACAAATTTCAGAAAAATAGGGAACAAAGGATTTTGGGAAAATTCAGAGGAGAAGGAAATCCATGAAGAAGGTGAATCTCTGGAGGCTTGAGAATTTTAGGAAAATCTAGAGGAGAAGGAAATCTGTGAAGAAGGTGAATCTCCGGAGGCTTGAGAATTTTGGGAAAATCTAGAGGAGAAGGAAATATTAGGAAAATCCGGTCCATGTGGAATTCCAAGAAGACCAGAAATCCCCAAATCATAGCATTTATCTAGAGTTTGAGTGAGATGCAGGAAAAATCTAGATGGGGTGGAAAATCTCGAAGTGGGGAGAAAACCCGAACTTCACCACTTTCTCACAATTTCGCCCAACTTAATGGATCGAGCACAAATTTTAGGAATCTAGGCCTGCGACGAGCTTGATACAGACCTTCTACAGATTAAATCCTAGGCCACAAAATACTCAAACGTAAAGAAACCCAACTTCAACTGAGGTAGAACCAAAATTACATAAAACAAAATACAGACCCAGGAGTCAAACGAAAGGAATTCCCAAGACCAAAGCCAATAAACAAAGGCAACGAAAGAAAAAAAAGAAGGGGGCACCCATTTTGTTCTGGAATAAAATGGGGTGGTTATGCAAGGCATAACAGGAGGAAAATGACAATTTTGGGCTCAATCAATCACACCTTTTTTGATTTAATTCCCAAGAAAAAGGACCCATAGACTGGTGCAGGAGCACCTAGGCCAAACCCCAACTTGGTTTGCACAAATTTTGGTTTGCAAAAGTTTTGTCTTGTACTGACCTTGGCCAAGTCAGCATGTTGTGTTTAGTTTGGACCTTAGAAGGTCTTGCATTTTGTGTGGGAATAGCTAGTCACTAGGACTATGGCTCTCATTAGTTATTTTTAGTGTTAAATTCTGCTTTGTTTAGTTTAAGACAGAAAATGTTAGCATTTAAAGTATTAAACTTTGTCTTATCCATTTCCTCATTATTTGAAGATTCCAATGGCAGTTTAGATGATGGTTGCTCGAGATTAAAGAGTTGGAGATCCTAAAAAGAAGGATAAAGGCGAGGTTGCAAGAATATTGCATAGTTGCATGGCAATATTGCTTGGATTGCATGTAACTGTTAGCGGTCTTAAGATTCCCTTAAAATTAGGGATATGGAGCAAGCAATCTTCCCTTGCATGGTGGAAAAAGACATCAAGATAAGGGAATGGCTCGTAACAAGCAGAAGTAGATTGTAAAAACAGTTTTGGTTTGAAGAAAAAAAGACAGTTAACAGATTTCAAAGATTTTCTGTGTTTTTTGTATATCCCGTGTGTTTTCTGTAAAATGTGGTTTTGATGAATTACATGCTCTGTTTGGATTTGGAAGAGAGTTCCTTAAACATGATCTAACATCTTTTAACTTGTAGATAGCTTGTTGATTCAAGATTCATGCATAATAGTTAAGTTTTGTGTTGACAGAGATAGTTAAAGTCTGTACTTTTGTTTCTGCCCGCATACTTTGAGTAACAAAGATTAGATAAGACATTTGGAGTATAGATCTTTCATTCCTTGAGTTCATTAGGTAGATTTAAATAGGAACTTACTGGTATTCAAGGAGTTTTAGAGTTGAGTTATTAGTTCTTTTCAAAGGCTAGGAAGTAGGGACTGTTTTCTTTTTATTTTGAGTAGCATAACTTCAAATGGCCCTCCCATAGACACTGACCCCGGGAATCCCCTAAGATTAGTTGAATATGGGAGAGGGGCCATCCTATTGTACATATTTAGAGGTAGGAGTGGTGAGGAATCAAGCATGGAGTCTTAATCCTAAACCCTAGGTGAGCTAGGACTGCCCGGTTAGGGAATTAGGGTGAAAAACAAAGAACCAAGGCAGGGGAAGGTACATCTGTACGGCCAAAGTACATTTCCAGGTGGACTATGCTTAAATACAAGGACACCAGAGTGATGAAGGTCTGACCAATTCGTTTGAGTGAGAAATCAACAAGCAAACAGCAAAACCCTAGGAAATAGGGCAATTAGCCCTCCTCTCCAAGATCTCAGGAGTCAGCTGTACGAAAGAGTTGGTGACCTGAGAAATTTTGCAAGATTTAAAGCTGGAAAAAGGGTGTCAGAATCTATGATTAGTTTTCTAGGTACAGTGGAGACTTTGGGCAGAAAACGCAAATAGGTGACTGATAAGGGCTAGTAGAAACTAGGCCTTCTCAAGACAAAACTAAGAGATCGGGTAACTTGAGGACAGTGGAATCTTCCAAATGGATTCAAATGGTGGTGAGATGCTTGGAAATAGATCATTTATCTTCCCCGCAAGAGGTTCGAGTTAGTTGGAGAATAAGGCACTTAGATTCTTCTAAGTCCTAGAAAGAGCATTCAAATTTCTAGAAGGTGTTGAGTTACCCAGGGTAAAGCACAGAGTAAGAACTCTTTGAGAAGAGTTGGGGCAGGGTTTGATCAACCTAGAAGCTCAAGAGGAACCCACTGGAGTCAGGTTCTAGGCAGGGGATAGTGGAAATTCTTTCACAAGATAGTGCAAGCAACCTTGGGTATTTGCATACACCATATTGGTATCAGAGCCAGGTTTGGATTCCAGGCTTGTGATTAATGAGCCAATCCACTGAGTCAGTAGGAGAGAATACACTAGAGGAAGGAGCCATGGTGACAAATGCAGAGCTAGCAAAGAAGGTAGAAGAGCAAGAGGAAGATAACCGATTGCTCAGAGAAAGGATATCTCAGATGGAGAGACTCCTGGATGAAGTCCAAGAAACAACATATACTGTGAAGGACAAGATAAAGAAGAAGGAAGAGCAGGAAGCCAAGGAAAAAATAGGTGGAATTGGAGGAGGAAGCTCCAAAGCCTGATCCTGTTCTTGCAGAGGAACCATTCTTGAAGGCATTTCAGGCCTTGAGTGGTAAGGCATTGGATGGTGTGCCACTTTTTAGTGGACAAATGGATCTAGATTCAGTAGTAGATTGGATTGAGAGCATTAAGAATCACTTTGAATGTGATGGCATCAGAGAGGCCCAAAAGGTGAAGGTGGCCAAGTCTAGGTTGAGAGGAGCAGCTCTCACATGGTGGAAGTTTGTACAATTAGAAAGAGAGAAAGAAGGAAAAGGTCCCATAGTTTCATGGAGAGGAATGGTGACCAAGATAAGGAAAACTTATCTCCCAGATGATTATGAAGTCCAGTTGCATAGGAGAAGACACAATCTGAGGCAAAAAGACATGGATGTCCAAACATATACATAGGAGTTTCAGAAATTGTGCCTTAGATCAAAGGTGGTTGAAGATGAGAGTATCAGGTTAGCAAGGTACCTAAATGGACTCAAATGGTCTATTCAAGAGGACATGAGTTTGGTAAACTTCAAAACAGTCTGCCAATGCTATCAAATGGTTTTGAAAATAGAAAAAAGGCAAAAGTGGAAAAACCCCAAGGTACAGAGGAGTAAAGACAAAGAGATGGCAGAGGACAAAGAGGAAGCTATAGTCGAAGAAGCTCAGAACCAAGAGCCCAAGGAGAATTCAGATTCTCAGAACAGCAAGAGGGAAGTTCTAGTAGAGGTGGTAGAGGAAGAGGTTTAAGCTCTAGAGGAAGAAGTGGTGGACAAGGAAGGGGTAGTTACTTCACCAACATGAAATGCTATCATTGCAACCAATTGGGACACCCAGCCTATAGATGTCCTGAGAAAGGAAGCACATCTCATGGAGGATAGCCAACTGATTCAGATACAAACCAGAGTACGCGACAAATAAACAATCAGAAGTACCCTTGAACTCAGAAGAAGGGGAGAATCTCATGATGAGAAGGACCTTAATCAAAGAACCGGTCAAAGAGGAACCAAGCCAAAGAATATCTTTGTTTAGGATAAAGTGCAAGATGATGGGGAAAGTGTGCAAAGTGATTATAGACTCAGGTTCTACTGACAATATTGTGTTAGAGGAGGCAGTTAGCAAACTGAAATTAGCAAGAATACCTCACAAGAATCCTTACAAGGTTACATGGCTCAACAAGGGTCAGCATGTCTTGGTGAATGAACAAGCATGGGTGGAGTTTTCAATTGGCAAGTACAAAGACAAGGTATTATGTGATGTGTTACCTATGGATGCATGCCACTTGCTCCTAGGTAGGCCATGGCAATTTGACTGTCAAGCTGTGCATGATGGAGCTAAGAACTCATACACCTTCAAGAAGGACAATGTCACATACAAGATTCAATCTTTGTTGGAAGACACTGAGGTGCAAACAGCAGGTTCTAAGCTGCTGATAACTGGTGAAAAAGAGTTCTTAAAGGCCTTGGAAGAAGGAGAAGGTGTTGGCTATGTAATAATGATCAAGACAAGAGAGGCAAGCAAAGAGAAGGCAGCTGAAAAGCAAGAGTTACCCAAGGAGATTAGAGACTTGTTGCAGACCTATGAGAACATAGTAAGTAGTGGTCAACCAGCAACTTTACCTCCTAAAAGAGCCATAAGTCATAGAATAGACTTGATACCAGGAGCTACCCTTCCAAACAAAGCAGCCTACAAGATGACACCTCAACAAAATGAAGAAATAGCCAGGCAGATTCAAGAACTACTTGACCAAGGTCTCATTAGGAAAAGCATCAGTCCTTGTGCAGTACCCACTGTCTTAGCACCTAAGAAAGGAGGAGAATGGAGGCTTTGCACTAATTCCAGGGCAATAAACAAGATAACCATCAAGTATAGGTTTCCTATCCCTAGGATTGAAGATCTCATGGATTGTCTAGGTGAAGCTAGGTACTATACCAAGATAGATTTAAAGAGTGGATACCACCAAATTAGAATACATGAGGGTGATGAGTGGAAAACAACCTTCAAAACCAATGAGGGTCTTTATGAGTGGCTAGTAATTCCATTTGGTTTGTCTAATGCCCCCTCCACATTCATGAGACTCATGAATGAAATTCTCCAGGACTACATTGGCAAGTTTGTAGTAATGTATCTCGATGATATACTAATCTATAGCAGAACAAGAGAAGAGCACCTCCAGCATATTGAGCTGATTTTCAAGAAGCTACAGGAAGAGAAGCTGAAGATTAATCTGGAAAAGTGTGAGTTCATCAAAATAGAGCTGGTGTACCTTGGTTTTGTGTTATCTCATGGCAACTTGAAGATGGATAGCAGCAAGGTAGAAGCCATTCTTAATTGGCCTACTCCCAAGACAGCAATAGAGGTAAGAAGCTTCCATGGTCTTGCTCAGTATTATAGGAAATTTATCAAACAATTTAGTGCAATTTGTGCTCCTATGTTGGATACCATTAAGGGAGGAATGAAAACCAAGTTTGTGTGGAATGAGCAAGCTAACAAGAGTTTTGAGTTGTTGAAGGAAAGGATAGCTACTCAACCTATTTTGGTGTTGCCAAGTTTTGAGAAGTTATTCACCATTGAATGTGATGCAAGCAATGTAGCAATTGGAGCTGTTCTCAGCCAAGAGGGCAGACCGGTGGCTTTTCATTCAGAGAAGCTAAGTGAAGCCAAGAAGAAGTACTCTTCTTATGACCTGGAAATGTATGCATTGGTCCAAGCACTAAGGAAGTGGAGGCACTACTTGCTTCCCAAGGAATTTATTGTGTACTCAGACAATCAAGCACTCAGTTTTCTGAATTCACAAGAGAAGTTGAGTCACAGGCACATGAAATGGGTGAACTATTTACAAGCCTACACCTTCAACATCAAGCACAAGAAAGGAGCCCTCAACAAAGTTGCTGATGCATTGAGCAGAAGAGTTCTTACCATCCAAGAAATCCAATTGAAGAGCATGGGAATAGATCACTTCAAGGATCTATATGCAGATGATGAAGACTTTGCAGAAATTTATAAGGTATGCCTTGAGTTTAAGAACCATTTTCATAGCAAGTATGCTGAATACAAATTGCAAAGTGATTTGTTGTTTAAAGGGAATCAGCTTTGTGTTCCTAGAGGGTCTATTAGGGAGAACTTAATTCAAGAGAAGCACAATGGTGCATTGAGTGGTCATTTTGGGATCACCAAAACTCAAGAGCTTGTCCAAAGGTTTTATTTTTGGCCTAAGATGAACTTAGATGTCAGAAAATATGTAGAGAGTTGTGTGTGTCAAATGCAAAGGCACTTTGTACTTCAAATCACGGGCTTATACTATTGCTGCCAATCCCTTAGGCCAGGAGATGCCAAGCAGCCTGGGAGGCTTTGTAGTTAGTTTACCCAAGACAGGCAAGGTATATGGATAGTGTATGTATGTTGTGGTTGATAGATTCAACAAAGTGGCTCACTTTATACCTGCTGGAAAACAATGATGATGCCGATCAAATAGCCTCCACTTTTTCTTCAGGAGATAGTTGGATTCATATGGTTTAATAAATGTTGTATGGGATAGGACACCAAGTTTATAGAGTCATTTTTGGAAGAGATATTTGGCAGAGAAGATGGGCACAATCTGTCCTTTGGAGTACACCTTACCATCCTCAAACTAATGAGTGGACCGGAAGTTGCTTAAGATAGGACCTTGAAACCTTCTAGCAGAGCCAAAGGAGTATAGTCAACAATGGGATGTGTGAGGATTATTAGGCGGTAGTGCATATAATGACACAGTCAATAGATCCACAGGGAAGAGCCCCTTTGAAATTGTGTATGGTTTACATCCCAGGGGTGTCTATGAGTTGAGAGAATTGAAGGATGGAGTCAAGGGAAGTGGCTATGCAGATGATTTTGCTTGTGCAATGCAGGAAATTCATGAGACAGTCAGAAAGACCTTGGCAGAAAATACCATGAAGCATAAGGCTAAGGTGGATGAGCATAGAAGAGAAATTCAATTCAATGTGGGAGACTTAGTGATGGTCCATTTGAACAAGGCTAGATTGCAGAAACAAGTCCCTCACAAGCTACAAATGAAGAGGATAGGTCCCTGTCCTATCTTGGAGAAGTATGGCAATAATGCATTTAAGGTACAATTGCTAGATGACAGTGGACTGTCCCCTATTTTTAACATTACAGACTTAGTCCATTACAGAGGACCACCACCAAACATGGATCAGACCATCCAAGAAGTCATTCAAGATGTAGGAGAACTCAAACTACCCCCTGTTACAGTCAAACAAGTTGATCAAATCTTGGATACAAGGGTTTATAAGAAGACTAGGACCAAGGAGTACAAGGAACACCTGATCAAGAGGCATGGACAACCAAATTCAGATGCAGTATGGATCAAGGAGGCATAGTTTAAGAGGTTGGGCATTGATCCCAATTTGCTCAATCCAAGGATGGATTGAATTTTCTGATTTGGGGACGATGGTGCAGGAGCACCTAGGCCAAACCCCAACTTGGTTTGCACAAATTTTGGTTTGTAAAAGTTTTGGCTTGTACTAACCTTGGCCAAGTCAGCATGTTGTGTTTAGTTTGGACCTTAGAAGGTCTTGCATTTTGTGTGGGAATAGCTAGTCACTAGGACTATGGCTCTCATTAGTTATTTTTAGTGTTAAATTCTGCTTTGTTTAGTTTAAGACAGAAAATGTTAGCATTTAAAGTATTAAACTTTGTCTTAGCCATTTCCTCATTATTTGAAGATGCCAAGGGAAGTTTAGATGATGGTTTCTTGAGATTAAAGAGTTGGAGATCCTAAAAAGAAGGATAAAGGCGAGGTTGCAAGAATATTGCATAGTTGCATGGCAATATTGCTTGGATTGCATGTAACTGTTAGTGGTCTTAAGATTCCCTTAAAATTAGGGATATGGAGCGAGCAATCTTCCCTTGCATGGTGGAAAAGGACCTCAAGATAAGGGAATGGCTCGTAACAAGCAGAAGTAGATTGTAAAAACAGTTTTGGTGGGAAGAAAAAAAGACAGTTAGCAGATTTCAAAGATTTTCTGTGTTTTTGTATATCCCGTGTGTTTTCTGTCAAATGTGATTGGATGAATTACATGCTCTGTTTGGCTTTGGAAGAGAGTTCCTTAAACATGATCTAACATCTTTTAACTTGTAGATAGTTTTTTGATTCAAGATTCATGCATAATAGTTAAGTTTTGTGTTGACAGAGATAGTTAAAGTCTGTATTTCTGTTTCTGCCCGCGTACTTTGAGTAACAGAGATTAGATAAGGCATTTGGAGTATAGATCTTTCATTCCTTGAGTTCATTAGGTAGATTTAAATAGGAACTTACTGGTATTCAAGGAGTTTTAGAGTTGAGTTATTAGTTCTTTTCAAAGGCTAGGAAGTAGGGACTGTTTTCTTTTTATTTTGAGTAGCATAACTTCAAATGGCCCTCCCATAGACACTGACCCCGGGAATCCCCTGAGATTAGTTGAATATGGGAGAGGGGCCATCCTATTGTACATATTTAGAGGTAGGAGTGGCGAGGAATCAAGCATGGAGTCTTAATCCTAAACCCTAGGCGAGCTAGGACTGCTCGGTTAGGGAATTAGGGTGAAAAACAAAGAACCAAGGTAGGGGAAGGTACATCTATACGGCCAAAGTACATTTCCAAGTGGACTATGCTTAAATACAAGGACACCAGAGTGATGAAGGTCTGAACAATTTGTTTGAGTGAGAAATCAACAAGCAAACAGTAAAACCCTAGGAAATAGGGCAATTAGCCCTCCTCTCCAAGATCTCAAGAGTCAGCTGTACGGAAGAGTTGGTGACTTGAGAACTTTTGCAAGATTTAAAGCTGGAAAAAGGGTGTCAGAATCTGTGATTAGTTTTCTAGGTACAGTGGAGACTTTGGGCAGAAAAGGAAAATAGGTGACTGATAAGGGCTAGTAGAAACTAGGCCCTCTCAAGACAAAACTAAGAGATCGGGTAACTTGAGGACAGTGGAATCTTCCATATGGATTCAAATGGTGGTGAGATGCTTGGAAACAGAGCATTTATCTTCCTTGCAAGAGGTTCGAGTCAGTTGGAGAACAGGGCACTTAGATTCTTCTAAGTCCTAGAAAGAGCATTCAAATTTCTAGAAGGTGTTGAGTTACCCAGGGTAAAGCACAGAGTAAGAACTCTTTGAGAAGAGTTGGGGTAGGGTTTGATCAACCTAGAAGCTCAAGAGGAACCCACTGGAGTTAGGTTCTAGGCAGGGGATAGTGGAAAGTCTTTCACAAGACAGTGCAAGCAACCTTGGGTATTTGCATACACCATAGACTATGAGTGAGTTCAAGCCAATTGCACTTTGCAACATAGTTTATAAAGTTTTCACCAAGATCATAGCTAATAGACTCAAGGGGGTGTTAAAGGAAATCATTTTAGAAGAAATAAGTGGGTTTACCCCTAGGAGATTGATAGTGGAGGGTATCATCATTGAACATGCAAGACCTTGCACTCAGCTAGAAAGGTAAGAGAGGCCTATATGGTTCTCAAATTGGACATATCAAAAGTGTATGATTTGGTGGATAGGAAATTTTTGATACAAGTGTTAAGGAAATTTGGCTTTAAAGAGGATTGGATTAGCTGGGTCAAAATTTGCATCTCAACAGAAAAATTCTTTGTCTTGGTAAATAGTGTGGAACATAGCTTCTTTGCTTCTTCTAGGGGAATAAGATAGGGAGACCCACTTTCCCCTTTTCTTTTTATCATTATGGAAGAATCCTTGGGTAGAGGAATTAGTTCCCTAAGACAAGTTGGAAAATGGTAAGGGGTTTTGGTGGAAAATGGTCTGGATACAACTATGCATCAATAATTTTTTTTATTACACCATCCTCTTTGGTGTAGCTAGTAGAAAGGAAGCTAGAACCATCAAGAATTACCTAGATGAGTTTTGCTTGGAATCTAGGAAAATCATTAACTAGATAAAGTCAGAGGTATTTTTTCTGAATACTTAACCAAACCTCCAAAGAGATCTGGAAAATATTTTGGACCTGAGGGTGAAAAACTTCCCTAGCTGATTCTTGGGAATGCCACTATTTCCTAGGGCCTATAAAAAAAGCTATTAGGAAAACTTAGTAAACAGTTGCAAGAACAAGTTGGGGACCTAGAAAGGGAAATGGCTATCCTCTACTAGTAGGTTCTTAATGGTAAAGGTAGTCATATCAACCATCCCAATATCTTAAATGGCCTATTTTAAAATCCCTAAAGTGATTGAGGATAGCCTCAATCAGATATTCAGTAAGCTTTTTTAGAGTGGGTTCAGGGAGCAACAAAAATTTCCATTAGTAGCATGGGAGATTGTCTAATTGATGCAGTCATGGTAGGAGGGTCCTCAAAGAAAAATATATGAACCATGTATCAAGAGTCATATAATGGGAACAACACAAAAAATGGAGGAAAATGCTTATCAAAATATTCTCATTAACAGGAATCTCAGTTACAATAGTCGGTGACACCCGAGCTTACAGATTTGGCTCACAGGGTTGATACAACATGCTCAAAATACAACACTCCTATATTCTCCTTAACATGAGAAAAAATATTACTTATCAAATCTACATTAACCTATTTCATTGACTTCCCTTTTCAAATGATCTATTACAAGCTTTATATCATATCTATAGATCTAGAATCTTTCGTGTTGGCCAAAGATCATTACAATCTCCAATGAAAGAAAATGTAATGTGTGCATGAATAGGTCAGCCTCAAATTTGAATTACTCCACAAAAAATGCATAGGATGAAATGTGGACCTATAATTAAGGTCAAGGACACTCCACAGAACAATTTGAATCACACTTCCAAGATCCAAAAGTTATGAGAAAGATCCACAAGCGATCAAATTAGCTGTTAGGTTTGAAAATTATTTTGGTGCCAGTTCAAGAAACTACCATCAAATCTAGAAGTGATAAATTTCCAGAAAAGGATCCAATCACGCACAAATCTTGGAATAAGGAAAATTAACATGTCCACAATGAAAATGTAGATCCATAGGGTCTGGAGAGAAAATATGATGAATCCACCAACATGAACTAAACAGGAATTGGACAAGAACAAAAACTAAAAGGAAATATTTTTGGTTGATGCAAGATTTCCATGACCCAAGGATGCCCCTACATCAAACACCCCTGGTGAGAAAGAACGTTCCATGAGAGGAACTCATGAACATCTGACAGGGCATGGGATGTTTATCCCATGCTCATTCCTAATCCAAATGTCTTCTTTTTTTGTACCTTTCTTCCTCCTAACCTCTTTTCTTTCCTCTATCAGATCCTTCAACTTCTCCTTCTCTTCACCTCCTTTTCCCTTCATACTTGCACATGGTAGTAAGGGACATTTATCACCACTTACTTTCTTCTACTCATCTGATCTACCTCTTTTGTAGAACTTTGTCTTATCTGCAACCAAAGTCTTCTACTACTTAACTCTACCCCTATACCCTTCTAGTACCATCTCGCTCTCAAATTTAGCCACAAGGTTCCTCTTCAGATCCACACCATCTTCTAGTACAACCTTTGCATCTTGCTTCTCAGCACTAAGAATCATGTTCCTCACTTCCTCCCTTTTATTCTTCAAGGAATCCAAAGTAAACTTCTACCCATCCTTCTCTATAGTAATCAAACTAGCAAGGTCTACCCAATAGAACATGACAGGCACTCATAGACAAAACATCACACAATACTTCATCTTTGAAGGGGCCAATATTAAAGTTCACCAAATACTGCTCTTTCAACTCCACTACATAATCATCTTGTAACCAACTTATCCTATAAGGACAAGGATGCAGAAACCTTTTCAAACCAAGTTTCTCCA